>CAAKHG010003390.1:372-13848 GCA_901007715.1 Dactylopterus volitans
TTTTTTTTTGCGAGCCAGACGGAGCAGGTTGGAAGGCTGGTAATTGCGGAATTGGCAGCGAGGCTAAGGAGGTCTCGCGGCAATGATATCTGCCGCGGGGACTGAGGGCGGCGATGGAAAGCGGCTTAGCGGCCTTCCTGGAAGGACAATCCCTGTGACGCCAAACACGCCAGACCCGCGCCAGACCCGCGCCAGACCCGCGCACTGCAACGAGCTGTCGGCCGGAACTGTCGAGAAACTCAGCTGCACGTTCACGCCGCGGATAATTAAATTCTTTTTTTTTTTTCTGCACCGAGTTGCCATTAATAGAGCCCTGTTAATTTTTTTCTATTTTCTTCAGTCACATAAATCACAGCGTGAAAGACCAGTAATGACTGGCGGCATTTAATCTTGCAAGTAAAACTAAACCACGCAGCTGTGTTTTTTTTTTTAATATATTTTTTATTTTTTTATTTTTTTGGAGCATTTTCTTTCATGTAACGCGTCAATGTAGATCTGATTATTCAATATTCCATTCAGAGCGCCACACGCAGCGCTGCGCCGCTGTGGCAAACTTACACGCGAGCGCACGCACGCACACACACACACACACACACACACGTGCGCCGCTTTCAATGCCGAAAGTTTACTTTTGTTACAGGTGCAATAACAAAAGGCCTTTTAAGTCTGACTTGAAAATCTTTAGGAGAAATTGGCTCCAGCGTTGAGGGGTTGAGCTATTGATTCTGGCCTCTGGCTCAGTCCAGGAAAAGATGGATAGATTTCTTTGAAATGCACTCTGCGTGAGAATATAAAGACTATTGTGTGTTTTCACTCAGGAATAAATTGTTTCATGACATATCTGGGGCCACCTTTTTAGCTCCGAGCTGCCTGCTTCTCTTGAAAGGGGAATGTTGACAGGGTGGAGCACATTCATCTGCACTCAGACTACCCGCACCTCGTGCGGGCTTTTATAGAAAGTTAAATCTCCTTCAGAGAGTTGGCAGCTTTTTTTTTTTTTTTTTTTTTTTTCTCTTTTTTTTGCGTCGGGATATCTTTCCCAGCAGCTGTCAGGGCTGATTATATGGGGGTTGTGCCGCACACTGGCAGCGACATAAACCTCCCACTGAGAGGGGGACTGTTATGATGCTAATGACTGATGCGTTCATCTGCGAGCGCGCGTGCAAACCCTCGACTCAAGACGCCCCCCCCCCCAACCCCCCCACCTCCATTCAGCGCCGCGCAACACGTGATCTATTCCTGGGTTTGATCTGCGCTTTTTGGCCACGGCTCCACATGCGCCTCGAGAGAGGACGGTTCCACGTCAGGATCGATAACCAGCTTTTTTTCTCTTTTTTTTTTTTATTGGAGAACCTCCCGATACCGAATTCGGATACAAAGAGCCTCGCGCAACGATTTATCGCTCGTTTACACCGTGTTGCCATGTCTTAATGGCCCAAATAGTTCAGCTTGAACCAATGGACGCGGGTTACACTCAACAAAAAAAAAAATCAGTATCGACACCAGACAGGCATTTTACGGCTTATCTGTTGACGATTATTCCCTCCTGACCTGTTAAGCCAGAAGCAGGAATTTGCCCCACTCTATCAGATCCATTGAGAATCAATAAAAAGAAAAAAAAACATAGTTAGCGTGAGACGGCATACATTGTTTAGATGCAGCATGTCTTATTAAGGATTGGATTTGTAATTACTCCACTGAAACTTTTTTTTTTTTTTTAAATTATTATTGTTATCGTTCAACTTTTGGTAATTTCTTAACGCTGAAAAAAAAAGTCGTTATACATACAAATTAACTGAGCAACAAGAGAATCATTAATAGAACATAACTGTTAATGATGTCTTTTGAAGGGAATGGAGTTTCAAACTGAGACCTCACCCCTCTCATATTTTTTTTCTGATTCATTATTAAACACAGAGTTTATAAAAAGAAAAAAGGAAGAAAAAAAACCTCTCAAAATTAAACAAGAAATGAGCTCTGCTTTGTGCATATTCTTTTTGATGGCATTTTTTTTTTCTTTTTTTTTTTTTCTCTTTTTAGCGGTCGAAAATTCTCCCAGCTATCCCATCACCCACTGACTCGGAATACATTTCACTCCTCGCCAGTGCCATCGATTTGAATATCAAACACCAATAAAAGCCGACTCTTTCGGGTTTGTTTGAGCTCCGGCGTGCTGTGAGAGGGAGGTGGGCGGCGTGGGGCGAGGGATCTTGGAACTATCGAGTCAAAATATTGATGGACCGGAGCCAGTCTCCATGACGCTGCAGCCAAAGTCTCATGCAAATGCTCTCCGAGCTGCATCGTTGGCAACGCCGGCGTTTTTATTTATCGGAGGGGAGGGGTTGGAAAAGTTGACTGGGCACGCAGCTCGCGCTCTTGCTCATTGACGCCCTCGCACTCGTGCTGGAGTGTCGCGCAGTCGCGCCGGGGGAGGTGGAGGACGGCCCGGCGGTCTCCCGCGGGCGGCCGCCGGGCAGCTCCTGCTGAGATGCTGAGGGGGGGGGCTGTGATGCTTGCTTAAGGGCATGTTGGTGATCCCGGGGCTCCTTATTCCGATGCCAGAATAGTTTGTCATGGCCATAAGTTTTTATGGCCGCCTGTTATCGCTGCTTTGTATCTAATCTACAGCTCGTGCGAACGGCGGAGTAACGCTCAGCTCATTATGTAATGGCGGTTTGATTGTTAATGAGACGCTGTATAAAGCAGTGGGGGCCGGGGGGACTATTGTCTTGAATCTGTAGAGGCACATGTTTTAAGTCTATACAGCACCTGGGTTATGGATGTAGCTCCATACACTCCCCGACCACTTTATTAGGTACACCTGTTCAACTGCTGGTTCACATAGACATCGAATCAGCCAATCACATGGCAGCAGCTCGGTGTATTTAGGCGTGTAGACGTGGTCAAGAGGATCTGCTGAAGGTCAAACCAGCATCAGGGTGGAGAAGAAAAGTGGTTTAAAGTGTCTTTGAAGGTGTCCTGGTTGCTGGTCTGATCTGCTGGGGTTCTCACACACCACCATATCTAGTTTAGAGGATGGTCCCAGAAAGAGAAGATACCCAGTGATGCTCAGTTCTCTGGGAGAAGATGCCTTGTTAGTGGCAGAGGTCAGAGGAGAATGGCCAGACTGGTCCCACAACACCTCCAACATTGATGGGCTACGGTAGCAGAAGACCCTATGTTGGGTACACCGTGCTTGCAGTGGTGGTCTGTGAGTGCATACCACAAAAATACCTCGCAGCGGTCGTTCATCACGCTAACAAGCTAGCGCTGGTCTGTCTTGTCCCTTTCTACCGCACTGATCCACAAGAGGTGACATTAGACACTTTAGCCTGACAGCGACGGCTCCCTTTGGTCTTCCCCCGGCGGTTATGACTCACGTTTTGCGCCGAGGGAGGTGCACGAGCGGGGATGGGAACCGTGCGAGCAGCGGGGCTACCTTGAGGAAGGTGAGCTAGCAGTCAAGCGGCTAAACTGCTAATGCGTTCGCCCCCACCAGTCTGGAAGGTGGAACGCGAGGCGTGAGCTCGTTGGCATCACCGCGAATGACCCCTTCTGAGGGCAGCGATGAGACATAACAACCAGCAGTGAGACAGCTACCGCAGGAATCACTGGGCGAAATTGTCAGAGCTGTGGTGTAAATTAGAGGGAGCTGTTTTTAATCAGTCAGTCCGTATAAATTAGGTCAAGAATTGTAAGAAAATACTGAAATTCCACCGTTCACATCAGCCAAGGGCCCCTCTCGCAGGCAGACGTCTTGAACGGTCCCCGGCACAGACGAGCGCAGGCGCTATTAATAGCGCTCGGCAACGGCGCCGTTCGGATGTGTGACACGGTGTGCCGGCGCACCGGAAACCCTCAAGACTGAATCAGCCGGACCTCGGCCGTCAGTCACGCCCGCGTTTGCAACCGTGACATGTCACAATGCGTCTAGCTCCGGCAAGCGCAACCTCAACATGGGGAGTTGGTAGCTTGGCTAGCGTGCTGATTGTACATGGAGGAGCTACTTGAGAAATTTTAAGGTAGCACGGTGGAAAATTCCCCGGCAGGAGGTAAGAGGAGCGCCGGCGAGCTAGTCGGAGCTAGCCGTACGCGAGGCAGTCTCTGGCCGTATATAAATGCTGAAGCGCAACAGCGACACATTTTTGCATCATTTCAAGTCAAACGTTTCAAGGACATTTTTAGACTTGAACACGTCTTGAAGACCCCCCCCCCCTCCACCCCAACTGCAAGAGTTAGAGTTAGCTTACCCCAGCTGCCAGCTTCCCCCAGATTTTGCGCTGCGCAGATGGCTAGCATGCAGTTAGCTTGAAGAAGGCGCGTCGTCTAAAACCGGGCGACGCGTTACCACCCAGGTACTGAATAGCTGGACAAGCTCTCACCATCCCTCAACCGCCCACTTTCCCCGTAATCACACCCTCGACTATTTCCACCCCCTCAAAAGACAAACCCCCCCTCCAAAAAAACAACAAAAAACAGACAAAAGCAGCAAATATATCATTAGCAGCTGCCCTGTGACGCTGGATATTAATTATCCCGCGTTCTCCCTCGTTTGGCCACTCATTTGCACGTGTACTGTAAATGTCACGGCGGAGATAAATGGGAAAACAAAAACCCCCAGCTTGTAGCCTTTTGTGCAGCGGAATGTCAGTGGGAGCTTGTAAGAGATGAGATATTGGTTCAGGCCTGGCACAGATTCGGGCTCCCAAGGACGCTCCCAGGGGCGGAGGAGTGTGAATGGCGTCCGTGTTCATGAACTTGTTTCAACAATATGCTTTTTTTTTTTTTAATACATTTTTTTTTACTTTTTTTTTTTTTTAAACAGATTTTTTTACAAAAATTTAGATTAACATCACGCAAGCGGCTGGATCATGTGCTTGACTTTTATTTTTTTTAGACCACCATAGAGCCAGTGTGCTAGGATAACAGTTTAATACGCCGTTATTCTCTAAATCAACTGACTGAAAGAAAAAAAAAGAAAAAAAAAACCCTCAACCTGCAGCAGCATGGTTCCGACATGCCTATTTTGTAGATTTATGAGTGGATTGAAAATCACTTTGGGTGAGAGCTCAACTCTCTCATTCTCTGTGTGGCCTTTAAGGTACAAGGAAGAAAGAAAAAGAAGTGGGTGCGTGCCGGGCGTGTGTGTGTGTGTGTGTGTGTGTGTGTGTGTCCGTGTGTGTTTGGCGGGGGTGTATTTGTATTAATCGATCACACGCCAAGCCTGGTTGAAGCCTGGCCCTAATGGTTTGCTTGCTGTCATTTTGCGAGCAGCCTGTAAAAAGGATTAGAGTGGCTCTGCGGAGTCGAGGCACACGAAACAGCAAAGTTCTGCGCCTGGCTGGCAGGGGGGAAAAAAAATAAATCAATTTATCCCTGATGGTGGTGCAGTCTCAGGACGCGGGGCCCTAACGATGATGGAGTTTGGACACTTCGTACTCGCCGCGCCGCTAATGACGCTGATGCGCGTTGCGCCTCGTCTACATCGGCAATCCCTCACTCGGTCTCACTTAAACGCGTCTCGTTGTCTGGCTTATTGCATTATGAACGCCGCCGGGGGGAGGGAGGCGGGGCATTAAAATTTATTTATATATATATGTACATATATATGGAGGAGCTGTATTTGAATGTCTTCCTTTCGTCGCAGGCGATTGTAACTTTGGGCGGCCGCTGGCAGCGTGCGGGTACAGCCAGGGCAGGGACGACGACCTTGACTGGGAGCAGGCCAACACCAGAGAAAAGCCTTCACCGGATCCATGGATGCCCTCAGGTAAGGACGGCCATGTTGGCTCTGTGAAGAACATAAAAATAAAAAAAATAATTAAAAAAAAAAGATCATTACATCCATGCCACAGTCTTGCCATTGACTGTTTTTGTGCAGGCGGGAGGAATTAAAATCGTGTTTTGTTTTGTTTTTTCCACAATGGGATGTTATTTGCTACATTTGCGGAATACATTCGTCAACAAGTTGTTCAAGCCAGTGAAGGAAAAAAAAAAAAAAAAAGCGACGATAGCTTCATCGCTTCCGCCTCTTTTGAGTCCGTCCGCCTGACATCCGCCGCGAACAGCGTTTGTGCCGTAACAATTAAGATCGCGTCCTCTCCCGCGGCGCGCCGAGCATCCGTCCCTGGCATCCGCTCCAGCGGTAAATATTCCGCAGCTCAAGGAATTCCAGCTACGCGCAAAGTGGACAACTGCGATCATATAGGCGCGCGCGGGTGCGTGCGTTTTCCCAGGCGACGCCGATCTCGGGGGAGCGGCCGGCTAATTTGGCGGGTGATTTTTAGCATTTGCAGCTCGGCGAGCCGTAAAAACCCGCAAAAAAACGGAGGGAAGGATCGAGCGGGAGGCTAATTGACTGATCGCGCGAGCGTCTTAAGTGGGCGCTTGCTTCCGTTAAAATCGGTTGATTAGCGGATTGATCGACGCTCATCATCCCGCCCGAAGGAAAAGACGAGGCGAAGGCTGAGCCCAGGCCGCCTTCCGCGCCGGAGCGCTCGGGATCGATTTCAATCCGCAACCGCGCGGCGGAGGCGGGCTAGCGCGCGCACGCGCCGCCTGCGTTCCGAAAGCCTCCCGCACGCCACTCGTTTGCCTGATGTTCCATTGATCGCGGGAGATTTTGATCGGGAATCCGGAGATCTCGCCGCCGCTGAGCAGGGGGGGCACCTGAGGAACTTGTTTTCCTTGTTACAGCAAATTTAAAATAAATAAATAAATAAAAAGCATTGCAAAGTAATGGATATTGTTTCCCTCCTCTCCGATCTAATGACTAATCTCGCAAAGGCTGCATCACAGATAGATTGCGCCGGGCCTCCCCGGTGACAGAGGGGAATTAATTAACGGGCCCTCTCTAATTTTAAGCAACTATTGCGCAGATCTGTTTTGTGAGCACATCAGGATGATGTGTGTGTGTGTGTGTGTTGAGCCACCCAAGAGAGAGAGAGGGAGAGATAGATGGAAGGAGAGAACTTAACTATGGGAGGGGGAAACGTCTGTTTTTTTTTTTTTTTTCCATCCCTGCTGATTAATGCCGGGGCGCATGAAGGGTGAGGAAAGGTTAGGGCGAAATCTTGGGAAGTGCGACCTACAAATTAACACCTCGCGCGCGATCTAAATTTAACGGATCTGATTTTAAAAAAAAAAAAAAGAGAGAGAGAGAAAAAAAGCAGCCATGTCTGGTTAAGAGCCCTCGCTGTGTTGCGCCTCCCGGCCTGAGTGCACTTCAGACAGGCTTGTTTTCTACCTGCGCGCATCTTGAACCGCGCGTAATTAACAGGTTGCGGATCTTCCCTCGCCGTCCTTCGGCGCGGCGGGTTGAGTGGCCGCGCCGAAATTGTAAATCTCTCCTCTTTGACCGCGGCTGAGAGCGGTGTGAAATGTAGTGCACTTGACGGCTGAAATTGTTTTAGGGCGGCTGGAGAGAGGAGGGCTGATGGGTGGAAATGCATTTAGGTGAAAGCCACACTGGAGGGGGAGGAGCCGTCTCACCTCTTGATTGCCATCTCGCTGGAAACCCGTGCTTATGCATCTCCACAAAAAAAAACAAAAAAAAACGACCTTATCGTACCCGCGGAACAGATTGTTATCCTAGCCGTAAATGGAACTGAAGTGGGCTTCCAAACGGAAGGAATTACCCTCTGGGACGCTTAAGACGCGTTGTGGACGCCGCCCGCGCATTAAACAGGGCCTCTCTCCGAGTTTGGGTGTGTCAACGTTCCTTAAGCATTACAGCCGCGAGCGATCGTCGGGCCCGACCGCGGCGGTTCGGCTGGAGGTGGGATGATGCGTGTTTGGGTCGGCCCGGCCGGTCTTAACAGCCGCGACCGTGGACCTCGCGCAGCCTCGGCGGGACTGGGATTGTCCCGCGTGGATGTTGCAGCAAGTGAGATCTGATCAGACGCCTCATATGGCACCGGACATGAGAAAAGTACTCCTCAACAAAATACGATATCATAGAATACAAATACCGCATACATATGTGTATCTATATCTATATCTATCTATATATAGATCTATATATAGATCTATATATAGATCTATATATAGATCTATATATCTATATCTATATGCATAGATGTATATATCTATATTTCTGTATCTCCATATAGGTATATAGATAGATAGATGTATACATAGACCTATACATGTATAGATGTATACATATAGATCTATATATCTATAGATCGATGCATAGATGTATATATCTGTATCTTTATATGTCTATAACTATCATATATAAGCAATATTTGAATATATGTAAATGTTATTCTTCAGATTTTTATATTTAAATTTTTTTTACCTTTAAATTTTTTGATTATTTATAATTCTTTGTTTTTATTTTATCTTATTTAATTTATTTATCTTATCTTATCTAATCTTATCTTATAATAGGAACAATACAGCTTAACATACTTCCAGCTCATAAAAGCAGCTGTACAGAGAGTTTATAGCTCCTGGTGATTCTTCAGCTCTCGTCCCTGGTTGGGCTTCCACATGAGCGACGTCATCAGCACAGCAACGTTTAAATGATCGGTTTCAAAACTACAGCCCGCGGCACGATGAGATACATGTACGCAATCACACACACACACACACACACAAATGTCACGAACTGGCTCCTCCTCTGACCTGCCGGGCTCCTCCTGGCAGTAACGAGGGAGTCAAATCATTCGGTTATTGACTCGCAGGAACACGTGCTAAAGGTCAGTGGAGCCAACCGGCGACATCCTGGATTAAGGTGCGGCGTCAATGGCGAGAACGCAATCTAGGAAACGTGCCCCCCCCCCATCTTTAGACGTCGATGTCATGCGTTCGGAGGACTTCCCCTTCGTCCAAAAATATCTCCCAACCAAAGACCCGTCTGACCTGATTCCATCCCACTGTCTTAAAAAAAAAGAAAAGAAAACGGGTAGTAAAATGACATGAAACACGACAGGGAAAACAAGCCCCCCCCCTCCCCCCTTTGCGGAGGCCAGGCGGATCGTGCCCCCCGAACTCCTGGCTGTTTACGACGATCCGCTCCCTCCCTAATTGCCACGTCTGGGCTCAGACAGCGGCCTTGTTTATCCCTCCACGGGGCGGCTCAGCCCGGTTTTCCGGCCGTCCGTGCCTGCCTGGCCACTCCACCAAACCCCCCCACCCCCCTTCCCCTCGCCAGTGTGCCTGCGTACCCCGAGCCAACCGGAGGGGAAACCCCCCCCCGGCAGGGCTGTCGCTGTCAGTTGCGTTATTACCAACAAGCCTCATCTGTCCTGGACGATGATGATAAAACCGTCTCGGCCAAGACGCCGACGCCGCCGCGGCCTCGGAGAATGGAGCTGGACGCGCTTCTGTCGGGCGCGGGCTTGGATTGTGTCCGTTTTTTTTTTCTTTTTGAGTTGTTTTTAAAAGCGATGTCTGCGGTCTGCGTCCCCCGTGGGTCGCTGTGTGTGTGGTGGGGGGGGAGAGGGGGTGGCGGTGTCAGAGGGATGGATGAAGCTGACTCGCCGTGGATGTGGGTTTTCGGCGCGTCCAGATTAGACGCGGTTTGAGAGGGGAATGGGGGGGGGGGCGGCGCGGTGGGGTTTTCCGCGGAGCCCCAGCTGGTTGCGGAGCGCCACCGCGTCCCTGATGGCGTCATGGATGTTGCCAGCAGTGGGCCCCGACTCTTCCTGGGAGACTCGTTCCGGGGAATAATGGCGGGAGGAGGAGGAGGAGGCGGCGAAAGAAGGTCCTCTAACTGAGATTAATTAGGGTTTTTTTTTTTGTATTATGCTTGGCACAATAGCAAATGCGGCTGCGGCTAAATGACTTATTGTTTTACGCTTAATGTCTGCTCCAAATGTGTTGCGAGGGAGAAATTGAATGTTTTTGTCTCACTGTTGCTCAGGGTCTTTGTTTTGATAGCGCACCCTCGGTCGATAATGGCACCCAGACAATGGCGAAGGCCTGGCAGGGTGAGGGTCTTCAGGCAAGAAGTGTTTTTGTCTCTTTTTTTTTTTTTTTCCTTCAGGTTCATAATGTTTTCATGGACATGCAGCCCGCTCCGGATGTCGGCCTTTTCTTGAGGCCGCGGCATATTGACGAGAAAGATTGTTTTTATAAGGCAAACTGGTTTTGACCCCCTTCGTCGACCGTCTCAGTCGGCCGGCGTTTCATGAAAAAGTCCTTGTTGGACAACGGCCGCCGAGGCGGAAGAGGAGGACGCGTGGCCACTTAAATCCCGAGCGGCGAGAACACCCACTCACTGAAGGACATCGGAAAATTTAATCAGAATTTAAATCACATCAGCAAAAAAAAAAAAAACGATGGGATTTGCCGTTGAGGAGGGAGGAGGGGGAGGGCGGGTGGGGGGGGCGGTGCCGCTAAAATAAGCTAATTGCTTTCGAGCCATTCACAAGTTTGTGCGAGAATCGCGCCTCGCGCCGCGCCGGCAAGGTCGCGGGGTTAAGGAGAAACCCCATTATATGATTAAGGGACGAAAACAAAAACGGCAAATTATGACGTCTGATACATTTGTGAATTAATTTCCGGCGGGCGGGCGGGCGAGCGGGCGGGAGGGGTGACGGACGGGAATTTCCAGGTTTTGCATATTGCGAGAGCGCGCCGGCGATAAGATGGAGGGTGTGTTTGCATACCAGGTTTATTCCTATCGGGGCGCAGTGTACGCTCAATTATGGCTAACGATGCAGCTAGGTGGCTCACGTGGAGGGCCCGCGCGGCATAATGAGTTTGTATCTGGCAAATGGGCCGTTATATGACCCGCTCATGGCAGCGGAGCGCCGCCGCATATTAAAGATGACGCCGCTAAGAAATGCCGCTGACTGACGCGGCTGCCAGGCAGCGCAACGGAGGGTCAGTGGGCTCTGCCCGGCGAGATTGCCGGTGGCGGGTGACGTGCGCCGCATGATGGATGGCTACCGGGGTCGAATCGGCTCGACGCCGTTCAAAAAAAAAAAAAAAAGGGCCCCGCCGGAGCCCGCGCCCATCGAGCGCTGTGCTATCAGGCCCGTTTCATGTTTGAGAGGACGCAGTTCTGGGGAGAAAAAAAAAAAAAAAAAAAGAGCGTAGGCCGGCGCTGCCCAGATTAACGGCGGGGCCCCGCACAGCGAGAGCATTTTTGATTGGTGGCAGACAGCGAGAATAGCCCCGTCTTCATTGACATTTCCGAAGCGGCAGCCGCGCTTTGCCGCGGCGGTGACCTCTGTGAATTTTATTAGCAAATGAGACCTGGAGGGTTTGGGTTTAAAGAGCCCCCCCACTTCCCTCCTCCTCTCCACACACACACCCACTTCATTCTGATCCCCGCCACCACCACCACCACCACATAATGATTTCCACAGAGTTCAGGACCTGAATGGAGGAGAAATAATGAGCGCTCGTCATTATTGCAAATTATATCCTCCGCTCAGACCATCACTCAGCTCATAATTAATCTGAATACCCTCAACCTATAGACTTTGATGATTGGGATTAGATGGTGGCCCTCGTTTTCGTGAACTAAATTACATCAGACCGTATTCGCATTAAGAAGACATTCCAAGCCTTTTTATCTTTTTTTTTTTTTGAGAATATAAACTGATGGAAAAGGGAAAATGCTTAACACTGATGCAGCTCTGGGCAGTTTTCTGTCATATGTAAAAACTGCATACCCTATATCTATATATATATATATATATATATATATATATATATATATATATATATATATATATATATATATACCACTGTGTAATACTGGTTAATATGGCTGCTTTGTTTACAATAGGGTGTATTTTCTGCACTCAAGTAAAACCATAGCTTCCGTGGCTGGGGAAAAAAGAAGAATGTCATAAATGCAATAGAAAAGGGTTTATAGGGGCTCTGACATGTGTTTCAAGTCGCTGTTCCTATAATGACAACACTAAATCTCCACTTGCTCGTGACACTAAATTATGAGAAGAGACACTAAAAAAAAAAAAAGAGGAGACTATGTTCCAGGAAATGAGGACATTAGGATTAGGTATTGTCTCATTGTAATCCTGCCAAACTACCACTTCTAAACGGAGTTTTATTGTTCCACGAAGACAGGAATTCGTATTCCATATCACTTTGCTAGTCTTAGAAGGGATTACGCTCAATACGTCTTGCCTCTTTCCTTTAGAGTGATGTCAAAGGGGTAATGGCCGGGCGGTTGTGCGGGTTCGGTGGGGGGTGGTGCCATCAACGTGCAGCGACATCGCTTGCAAATGTTCAAACGAGCCGTTTTATTCGAGTATATTTGGCACTTTGAAACGGTCAGATTAAACCGCGTTTGTGTCGCTGTGCAAAGAATTCATTCCCGCGGTGATCGCACATCAACTCCGACCTTAGCCGGGTCGGAGTCTTCCGTGCGACCCGCCATTGGGAAGACACCAGGCGGTGCGGTACCTTACGCTTTAGAACGGTAACCCCCGGGTCTAGCTTGTGTTTCCACCGCGGACCTTCCCCTTGCATGGTAGGCGGGGCTTTTTCCGGATGGTCGTCATGTGGAACCACCTCCGAGTCTTCCTGTCCACACCACTCCGGTTCTTGTGGTCTTTGATAAGACGATTGGCGCTGTGGAGCTCTTAGCTTTTTTTTTTTTTGGCCCCTCATCGCTCGGCCTCTCGCTGGAAGCCCCCCGCGGCCCCCTGAGAGACCAGCCAGAAATACCAGACGAGCTCCTGGTTCCTCGCCGCTCCGTCGAGCCCCCGCAGAATCTCCTCCTCCTCCCTCTGTCTTATGTGCCGCCATTTTTCACAAAAAAAAACAAAGCAAAGTCTGGAATTGTGAAGTCGAGGATTTGCCCAAACATGGCGTGTTTGTGTTTTGCGATTTATTCCCACCGTCGATCAATGTGCCAGGCACCCCAAAAGAGGGGTCACCAAAGCCGGAAGGGCGCGGTTCCTTTGGCACCATCCACAACTTTTGTCAGTTCGAGACGCCTACAAATGTGCAGCGAACCGAAGTTCTCTCTGGAAACGGGGCTCTAGGAACCGCCCCGCGCAGTACGACCAAAGCTGTCTCTCGATGCTCTCATGATGCCACGAAACCAACGGGGCCGCGATTTGGATAACGTAATTCCCATCAGAGCCGGAAGGTCTGTGAGACTTCACATCCCGGTAAAACCTCATCCCAGTCAAAGGCGCTCGGTCCGTCATATAAAACCCTGCCAGCACTGACCAGGTATCCAATTTACACATCTGCAGCCTCCTAAGCAACCTTAAGCACCGTATAGCCGCAGACTTTGAAATCAGGCGTTAAATACTAAACCTGCTCCACAAACGCGCGGAGATCAAGTGCACTTTAAGAGGAAATGAGTTGGAAGAGACGAGTCTCTCGGAGAGATCCCGAGAGCTATAAATGGACGCCTCTGCTCGGACGGCATTTGCCAGCCCGTTCCACCGCCGGCGCCTCTGCACCTTTCACGGACCAGGTGCGTTTGCAGAGGGATAAGTGCATAGGAGAAGGGGGGGGGGGGGGAATCCTAAAGGG
>CAAKHG010003398.1:10810-23959 GCA_901007715.1 Dactylopterus volitans
TTTCACTCTCTGTCCTCCCCTGGATCAACTGTCCAGCCTTGACGCACAAAGCCAAGCCCAAATTCTTAGGGAATCTTGAGGAGGCCTCTGCTTTGGCTGGTAAACACGCACGCACACACACACACACACACACACACACATACACACACTCCTCTTGTAAGGACCGACAACAAAAGGGGTAGGGCTGTGGACCCGGTGAACAAAAAGTCAGCCGAATGAAAAGGTCCTGCACAAAGGGGTGGAGGGCAGCTATGAGAGTCAACCTGGGAAATCTTCAAACAAAATCCAACCAGTCAAAATATGCAACTATTCATCTGTGTGGCTGCTGTTTCCATTTGAATTTTTTTTTTTTTTTTGTTTTGGAGCAAATCTGTTTTCCCATGTCCTCAAAAACCGCACGACACACTGCCTTTCACGTGCCAGACCGTCTGCACTGACGCGCACTCCAGCAAAGCAGGTCAGCTGACACGGTCACGTGAGAAAGTCACATGACTGTGGCACCTGATTTGACGGCGAGCCTCATCCAACCGGTGGCTCCTTCAGATCCCTGAAAGTATCACAGCGAACTTCCAAACAGGTTTCATTTGAATGTTTTGACCAAATAACAGTGAAACCTAAATGGTTTCGCACACGCCAACAACAGCCAGGTGGTTTTCACAAAACTCACAGAGCTCCACCAGTGCCAAAGCTGCTTTTTACTAAGTTCAAGGGACCAGCCCCAAAATCTAACGAGTCACCCTTCGACCGGTGCCACACCCCTCCAACAAGTTTAGGGCAATTCTGCCAGGTGGGTTTTGTGGAATCCGGATGACAAATAAACAAACACAGGTAAAACCATGTTTACCTGTTTACTTTCAAGCTCGGCTCAAGAGCTCAGCTGCGTGCTGTCCGACGCAGCCAACATAGTGGCTGAGCGTGTCATTACGCTCCCGCCGCATTTTCGGAAATTCCTGGTTATTTCGTTTCCATCCTGGCGTTTCTCGCATGCACAAAATCCGATCCAAACACCATACAGTTGTTACACTTTACACGTATAAAATCTGAAATCATATTAAGTTAGTATGAGATTCCAAGTGCACTGGATCTGAAAATTTTACTTGATAATCACCAATCAGCCATTGCATGTTTACCACAGAATGGAGCCCTCCTGCCCTCCATCCAGGAACTGTACTCCTCCAGAACCAGGAAGAGGGCAGGGAACATCATCAGAGACCCCACTCACCCTGGACACAATCTGTTCTCCCTCCTCCCCTCTGGCAGGCGCTACAAAAACCTCCAGACTGAAAAACAGTTTCTTTCCAACTGCCACACTTCTATTAAACAGCTGAAACACAAACCCTCTGCACTGCTGAATGCTCTTACATTCACATACCTGAACACTCAACTGATTTGCACTACATTGTGTACTTTGCACCAACTGTGTATATATTTGCACAAATTGTGTATATATTTATTTTTTCTTCTGCACAGAGTAGATAGATGTCTATTTTTCCCCCCCGTTATTTATGTTTAGATTTACATTTAGATATTCTTGTACATATTTTTCTTTTTTTCTTTTTCTCTGTTCATTCCGGGAGTGACACCACCTGCCGCAACCAAATTCCTTCTATGCTGTGAACGTACTTGGCAATAAAGCTGATTCTGATTCGGAGAATGTAATGCAACAGCCCTGAAATAAATTCACCCTTTATGTTTGTTGAATTCTTATTGAGACTGTTGGAGAGAGGTGTTGTCATATGATTGTTACTGGGACTGTAATTTGTGATGCTGTTGAACTGTACTGGGTTATGCTAAGTGGTGTCCATAATATTTTGGCAATCCCACTCATATGCATAAGGGTGATGAAATATTAGGGACACCTCTCAGTATAACCCAGCATAGTTCAACAGCATCACAAATTACAGTCCCGATAACAATCATTAAAACAGATTCCATAAAAAAAATCTACATAAAACTCCTCCTGAAGGGAGATTAGTGTAGGGCTAAATAAAAAGTCATCAATGTAACTTCAATTCATCCTGACGTCATGAACGTGTAAATGAAATCTCGTGGTTTTCCATCCAAATGTGAGCCTCGGGGTGGCAATGGAGGAAAAATGAGTCATCCTTTACATTATGGACTGTCAGACCGGCATCCCATAGCAACTGTCAAACAGTATGTTTGACATGCCTATGTTTGCTAAGCTGCCCAAACAAAACATAAAAATTACACATTTCATTTCACAACTCTAGTAACAGGTGTTTATTTCAGTAAACACAGCTTAACACAAGAAAACAAAAATCCGCTGCTGTGTGAGAAAGCCTGGGTTTTTCTCGGAGGGAACATTCAATTTCAAGACAAAAGATCCTAAATTGAGTCCTATAAAAAGAAGCATATTTTCCCTGACCGAGGAAAGCAGCCAATTTCTGGCCAACATACAAACTTTACTGGAAGGGAACATTATGTTACTGTAGCCAGTGATGCAGCGCCACACAAGACTGGTCACAACACAATATCTGCCCTTGGTAAGGAAATTACTGTTTTGAACTAAGAATTCTTGGATAAATGAGGTATTCAAGGGAGCAGTTAGGTAAGTGTGGTGGCTGCTGCAGCTCTGCTGCTTGGTCAACGCCGCTGAAGACCGGCCTGCTAATCACACTGGAACACTGAAGAAAATACAGACAACATGTGTTTATCTGACCTCTGAAGCAAGAAATGAGACATTCAAATAATTTAAGTTAGAAAAATATACCAGAAAAAAAATAATCAATCTGAAGATAGAGGAGACATTGGCGGTGTCATACAGCTAAAAAAAAATTGGATTTCAACTTCCACCTATGATGACCTGTGATTAAACAGTTAGGAGGCAATGAAAGGATTATCAGCCCCTACTAACATTGGATTTGTGGTAATACATTTGGAGGGTGCTGGGAGGGGGGATTAAGATTATGAATTGTGAATTTCAATTGTGGCATTTCTAAGACAGGTAAACAACGGTGCACCATCACCTTCCTTCAGGTCTAAATAAATTTCTAAGAAAGTGGGGCCATGGGATTGTTGCCCGCTTTGCACATCATCCTCACCTCTATGGGCTCTTAGCAGGGCTTATAGAGTCTTAGCAGCTTTCTCTGTGCTCTTAAGAGAGTTGTTTACACCCAAATAAATGAATTCAGTAATGAATTTGAACATGGCTATGAAGACCATTGTTCATTTCCTATTTCCACCTGCAATTTTCACATCAAAACTGCTCACCGAGGCTGTCTTTGAAAACCACGACCACCGTCACCTTCTTTTTAAACACCTGGTCATGATTACAGCACAGCTCGCTAAAGCTTAAGGCAACAGTAACCATAACCCATATCACATATCCAAATCCATAGTCAATATCTCCTGCCATGATTAGGGGCGCCAACTTAAGAAACTTATGGACTGTACCTGAGCCACCAACAATCATCAGGGAGCCTGCAAGCCAAGGTTGAGGAAGTCAGTTTGTAATTAAGCCATACAGAGTGACTAATGTCATGAATGCTCATCAAAATGAGTGATTCGGTGTTCTGGTACCCACACACTTTTGCCATGAGCCCACGCTGTTGTCACATAAGCAGTAAGCAGCGATGCCCCTGATAAAGACACCGTCTGGATGGGGGACTCCAAGACCTGTATCTTTAAGAGCTGGTGCCTGATGCGTAAGTTGGCCATGCCACGGGCACCGCACCACTCCCACACCCACGCAGACGCTGGCTTTCAACTCTACGCGGAAAACAATCTGGATGGTCCAATTCCTCTTTAACCAACAGAGCGTGCTGTCCTTGATTATTCAAGAAAGACTTCAAATGAGGGCCCATCAGAGCACGGCATACACTTCCACCGTATCGGTCGATGTCAGATGAGCTTGGGCAAAGAGACGTTGGCGGCGTCTCTGGATGTCGACACTGTGCAGTTTATGCGGCGCTCGTTTTGCATGGGAGGGCCTGAGCTCGCCTTTGTAGAGGCCGCGGCGAGCTTTGTTTATTGACGGTGGTTTTCCACAGTGTTCCCGCACCCGTGGAACAATATCCTTTATGAATCATGTCTGTTTTTAAACACAAGAGCCACCATGTCACTGCCATTCGATCTTGGTTTTCGGACGTGCAGGGATTTCTTTGGAGTCTTAAAATTATGGACTGTAAATGCAGAAATACATGAATTCCTTGCAATCACGTGTTGAGAAATGTTATTCTTGACCTGTTGGGCTATTTGCAAGTGCAGTTCTTCACAAAGTGGTGGACCGCTTGCCATCCTCGCTTGTGAACAAGTGAACCTTTCACGGATGCTGCAGTCCCATCCAATTATCACGCTATTGACTGTTCCTGATCGACCTGTGGGATCGTCCACACAAACAAGACTTTTCTGAGCATCCCACAACTTGCCTGGTCTTTAGGCAGAAATATGATATGTTCATAATTTCAGTATGTTTTCAATAGAATCTGACCACCACAGACGAAGAATCAAAGATGACCTCTTGCAGTTTTAAATCTTTCACAAAGTCATCTCTGTGCCTCAAATGAGAAAGTTGGAAGTTATTCCCGTTTAAGGATTCTGTCATAGCCATAGAATATCTTGGATGTAATTTTACACTTATTTGCTCATTTAGAGCGCTAGTTTGGCCCCACCCCCTTTCTCCACTCGCAGCCGCTTGCCTGCAGAGCAGCACATCTCTCCTCCTTGCTCCTTTCAGCCAGTTAGTTTACTGGACTGTAGAATTATGCAGGTTTAAGTTCATACAGTTCATACTCACTGGCATTCATTACACTGATCCTGTCTATTGGTTTACATGCTATTACGCATTTTAACCTATGGACGCTCTATTTCTTGATTTCTTGGGGGCCAAAGTGACATTGTTCTCAGATGTGTTAGGTGTAAAAACTTGGTAATTATGCATCAAAATTGTAGAAATTTAGGTTGGGTTAATACTTTAACAAACTGGATACAATTTACAACAGCTGACTGAACAGGAGATGAGATAAAAGGTGCAATTTGTAGACGCATCTTAGCATGCTAATGGGAGCTAGCCTGCAATGCTAGTGAGGCCAAGCCAAATGGCTGCAGATTGCGTTATCGTGTCTGGATAGTATAGACCTAAGCTATGAGTCCTTTATTCGTGGTTACCGTCCATGTGTTATCCATGAAATGAAATTGTGCATTAAGGAGCATGTTGTGTTAATGTGTCGAGCCATGCTAGTGCCTAAATTCGTTCATGATGAATCTCAGGGATTCACGTTGAAGATAATCAGTTAAACATGAAACTGATGATACTGGAAACACCATCTATGCTCTGTGATAGCTCGTTGGAGCATTTTCTAATACTAATGGTGACGATTATGCATCTTATGCAATTCGTACCGAGCCAAATTGAAAGAGGAGAAGCGCAAATAGAAGTGGGGATATGTGAGGTGAGAAATTGTTAATCATTATTAACACAAATCCTACACAATGAAGAGCTAGCATCTCCTCCCACTTTGTAGTTAGTGCCTCCTCCAACTTCCTTGTAACAGACAGCTCCTCCTTTTTCTTCATACCTGGCATCTCCTTTGTATCAAGCGTCTCCACGTTCTTCCTTCTTTCTCGCAGCTAACATCCCCTACGTCATCTTTGCAGCTAGTATCTCCTCCTTTTTCTTCATAGATGGCATATCTTAATTCTCTGTGGCAAGCATCTCCTCAGTCTTTCTTGAAGCTAACATCTCTTCCATCTTCTTTGCAGTTAGTGTGTCCTTTCATGTGTAGCATCTTCTCCTCCTTTTTCCTAGGTAGCATATCTTCCTTCTTTGTCGCTTGCACCTCCTTCTGCTTCTTTATAGTTAGCATCTTCTCCCTCTTTTTCTTGATTTTTATTCACAGCTGGTGTCTCATCCATCATGTTCCTCACATTTAGTATCTCCTCCATCTTCATTGACCTATGAAGAGCTCTTGCACCTACTTCTTCTTTTCTCTTTAGAGGTAGCATTTTTTCCTTCTTTTTCTGCAGAGATAGCGAATCTTCCCTCTTGGTTGCAAACGCCTCCTCCTTTGCTCTTGTAGCTAACATCTTCATCTTCTTTGTTGCTAGTATGTCTTCCTTCTTTTGTGTAGCTAGCATCTCAACCTTTCTCTTTATAACTAACATCTCTTCCTTCTTCTTTGCAGCTAACATCCTCTGCTTCTTTTTCTTCATGCTAGTGTCTCTTTCTTATTCGTAGCTAGTGTCTCATCCACCATGTTCTTCTTTACACTAGCATCTCCTCCTGATTTTTGAGGCCACTACATCTTTTAAAACAACTGTGTCTTACACAACTAAACTGAATTGTTTTGCACATCTCGTCTCGTCTTCTTCCACTTATAAGGGTCGGCATCGCGTCCGATCCACATTGCACCAGACCCATATGGTTCCTGCTGCAGGTGGTGGGCCTGCTGGAGGACGGACCCATGTCTCTGCCTCAGGCTGGAGGTGGCCAGGCCCACTGGGCGAAGGTCCGGCTACCAGTCACTTGCCGACAGGCCCCTTCCCCAGACCTTGCCCCAGGCTCCAGGCTGCAGGCTTGGTTCCAAAGTGGGGCCCTGGTAACAATCCGGGCAGTGCACACTGGTCCTTTGATGTTTTTCTTCCCATATGCATCTTTATGTACAATTCTTTATCTGACCCCTCAGCCTACCAGGGGTACTCCTGGGATTATTAGGACACTCAAACCCCTCCACTACTATAAGGTGATGGTCCATGGAGAGGTGTTTTACACATTTCTATTTGAAACATATTTATCTGTCATATCATATATTCACGAGCAACGTTTTTTGTTATGTACTGTTGTTACGTTGTGTTCTGACTCAACAAAATTATGGTGCTTTATGATGTTTTGAGGTCTGGCTAGGTTAAGACACAAAAATTCCGAGTTAGGTGCTGGGAAAAAAAAAATCATCTTTTGGATTTAGATTTAAGACACGAAGCAGGCAAAATACACTGCGTTGATAGCTCACAACAATTTTAGTACAGCAAAGTTTCGATCTAACAAAGATTGTTGTCAGGCATTATCAAATCACCACCACAAAGCAATGCAGGCAGTAAGTAGACACAGTGTCATGGCTCAGGTGATCGTGAGCTGCATGACTGGGAGTGAAATTTTTGGATGTACTGTAGCTGCGTTTTCTTTCCAATGTGCTTCCCTACAGCTTTTCTCTATTTTTGGATTGTAGTTTCTATGAATCTGTTTGTGACAAACTTTACGTGATTTATGACCTAATATTTTTCTTGACTTATAGAATGCTCCGATTAGTGCAGCCCGAGAGCGGTTTCACTCTCAATCACTGGAATAATAGAGGCATTAGTTGCAGGAGTAGTAACAGCAGTAGCAGTAATAGCAGCAGTAGTAGTAATGTCAGTAGTGTACAGTGTTGGATGTAAATATTATAACAACTGCATAGTGTCACTGGGTCTAAGCAGCACATTGTCTTTGTCTGCTAGTTCATCATCCACTCGGACCCTTTTGGCTTGTCATGTTTAGGGCTCACTGATTGTGTACCTGGTCATTGTACTGATAACAATGATAAAAATAAGAGCAAGAAAGATAAGACAAGTCCACAATTTATGGCTAAACAACTCAAATTTAGTGTTCTCCATTTGGTTAAAAAAAAAAAAAAATCATGTCAGTGCAGCGTTGTCATCCGTGTTCTAAATCCTGCTAAGTGTGCAAATCAGACCATGCAAAAGGAAAAGGGTAGTATGTTCTTAAAGGTGCACGCACACACCCTCCAGCAGGTTACCGCCGTATGCGTAACACATAAACAGACGGACATGTTTAAGCTGAAGAACGATTCAAAGAGACCAATTCAGCTGACCTTTATGTCAGTGGACTTTGAAGAGGCCTGAAACATACACAGATGTGGGGAACCATGATGCTTCTTGCTGTGAGGGGACAACGCTGACCTTTCTGGCCAACATCTCTCTACCACCGACTTAAAGAACAACATCGCAGTCACAAGAGCCGATGCTGATGAAGTGTTCATCACTTGCCTTTGCCATTTTCCCTGCCATTAACCTCCCCTGCCAGCTCATGCAGCTATTCTGTACCCGGCTTGTTTGCAGTAGCTCTCAGTTTTCGTGCCTTATTCATTTATGATAATGGCCTTTGTTTTTATCTGCTGTGTCTGTGTGTCTGTGTCTTGTTATTGAGACCAACCTCTTGTGTACCGAGAGGCTGGTCTGAGGCTGGTCTGACCGACATTTTTCAGGCCACATTGCTACAGTCTGAGTTCTGAAGTCCTACTTGAAAGATTATGGAAAAAAAAAACTTTATAATTGGTTAGTTCCACCCATGAAATCTGATTAGCTAACATGCATTGCTCATTCTCTTAGCTTAATGTCTCCTTCAAAGAAAGTGGGTTAGTTTGGAGCTGAGAGGCACTGGGCAATATTCAGGGAATATACCTTTTGATATATAGTCACTTTCAACTGAAAACCATAGAAAACATATAGATAGAAACTTGTGAATCCCACAAACACACTATTGGATGAAGTGGGAGCACAGTCTGTGGTTATATAGAGCTTGTGATTATATACAGTCAGTGGTTATGTACAGCACTCCATGGTTGTACAATCAGTATGGTATGAACAGCTGATGTTTCCCACAGATGAGTACCAGGCATTTGAACATTCGACATTTGGTCAAAGAGAAACTGTATGAACCAATGAAGCAAGATGAGGTGAGTGAATGCTAACTAATATTTTACTATTTAAGTAACCATAATTAACTGGTGAATAGAAGTAAAAAAAAATCATTATGAGAAATAGAAAAAAGACAGATGTGACTATGACCTCTGTGATATTGTGTTAGCAACAACTAAATGTTACAAGAGTTAAAAAAAATAAATTGACGAAGAATATTGTACTAATAACAATATACTTTACTGTTTGCTTCTTTGACTTTTTTTTTTTTTTTTTACTGTTGACATTATTTGTTCTACTATCTTGTGTCACCATCATGACAACCTGCTTTCATCCCAGTTATCAAGACTTTGTCACACCCCCTTGTGTCTTAAACTGCTGTGAAAAGCACTCATGTGCGTCTGCGTGAGACATTGCAGGATTTCTTTTCATTCCAATGTGGAAAAAATCCTCGTCAGCATGAGACGAACATGGACTATGATGTGTTTGTTAAGAAATCTTGATCCTGGCAGCAGAGAGGGAGGAAAGGAAGGTTTTTGCAACGACTCGGGAGTGATGGTTACTGTTTACAGTGCATTCTAAAACCATGACAACCGCTGATATTTTTAATACATGTCAGTGGTCTGCTTAGATTAAGAGTAAGATTATGGTTGAGGTTAAAGGTCATGTATGTAGCACTCATGGTGAATGGAGGTGTTGATCATGGGCCAAAGCTTCACACCGGAGTTAATGGAGAAGCTGCTGCTTCTCATACTGACACACAAAATGTCTGTATTTGATGGGCTGCAATGAGAATTGGATCTTTGTGATTATGTGAAAGAAAGTGACTTATTAAGTTTGAGTTTCTGTTTAACTGATTAACTGGCTCACTATTGGCTGCAGGCAGCCGGCAGCAGGCAGCCGACTCCAAACACAATGTTTTGAACCTGCACCCCACCAGTCGTAAGATTCCAATCTGCGATGTAGCTTATTAAAACACAAACACCTTTAAATAACTGATCTGTTCATTTTAAGAAGTCTGTATCGATTGAAAAGTTTGTTTTTTCTGTCTCCCACAGGCAAAGATGTCCATGAAACTTCACTTTATGTTCAAACAGTAGATTCGGTCTGTGAGATTTAACAACATTCAACATTTATGTTCCCAAAGGCATGATATCACATCAAAATTCTGCAGAGGCCTCAGATGATGGATGCTGGCTGGGCGAGGTGATTGACAGGTCTTGCCCACTTTCGTTGCACCAGATTTACAAACTGGCAAATGGTAAATTCCTCACCAATTTATCCTCAAAATAATTCTGCCAGCAGATGATTGACAGGCACCCCAGCTGATCAGAGTTAACGCTACAACTTTTGATAGAACAAAAACTAGCAGCGCAGACTGACTTAGACTAGTCATTCACACACAAGATTAATTAATTTTGTATTTTCTCTTTCACTGAAGTGAAAAGACAGAGATGGTTCGGAGCCCAGATGTGGCCCTTGACCATATTTTTTTCACAATGTGTAGTTCAGAAGAAAAATTTACATGATGATAAATTTAAAGTAAGGTATCGCTGCCTGAAATCCGCCAGCCTAAACCCTGAAATAACTCCTTACCCAAGCCGCTCTTCCTCGACGGCCTTGGAGAATTTATGTTTTGTGTTAAGTAAGGCTGAAGCTACTCATGTTATCTCACTCCATCGATACCAAATACATTAACAATATCTAGTCGCTGCAAGCACACTATTAATTTACCAGGACCTGTCCCTACAGGGGCAGAGTGATTGTTGAAGGCAGCGAGGTGTATCTGCTTCCCCCTCCCTGGGACACGGCGTCGCTGCTGGGGGATCGATGTCCATTGAGTACAGAGGAGGAGGAGGGGCGGGCAGGCGGCCAAAGCAGCTGGCGAGAGGAAGCCCTCGACCCGAGCTCGAGTGACGCTGTCACCTAAGAGGTCCCAGCAGGCCCCGCAGAGACAGAGAGGGATGTGCCGTCTAATGCCGGAGCCATGTCCTTTCACACAGAAGCGCGGGTCGTCGTCCCTCAGAGGTTGAAGAGGACAGAGGTAATAGATATTGTGAGCTCTGGTGCATGACAGGAAGAACCAAGACCACCACTGACAGTCAGTTGTCAAGTCTGTCAGTGGGACGTTTATCACTTGGAAAAGTGTAGCAGCTCTCAGTTTGAGAAAGATTCCTCCACTGGATTGAATTTGTAGGAAATAAAATGCACATTTGCTCAAGGTTCAAACTCTTTAAAATGCCTCTTTACAGCTGTCTGGGTGAGGTTGCTGTAGGGATGTACAGTACCTGAATTTAAATATGCTCCAAGAAGAATAATTAACTGATATTATTAAAAAAATAATGTACACAATCAATCATGTAAATCAGAAACAAAAGTTATTATTATTTTTTTTTTTTGTCTGTGTGTCCTGGTGTTAGAATTAGTCAGGATTAAATGATCATGATTAAAACTTAAACTCTGGGTGAATGCTCTTTTATCATTGGCGGAGCTCGACTCAAGTTTTATCACTGCGAAATTCATCCGTTGCCGATGTGTAACCATGGCAACATTAATGAGCAAAACCGTCAAAGCTTCATAATCAACTGAGCCGAGTTATCAGGTTGATAACGGAGGCTAATGTGTGCTTTAATATTTTCTCTCTATAATCTGTATGATCCCTATTGGCTTAGTCCAGCACATTCAGGGTTTTGCTGCTGCAGCCTCACATGATGATATAACCATTATCTTGTGATTACTGCCATCAAAAGTTATATAGTCCCACTTTAATGTTCCGTTCAGTCCACCCAGTTGCACATCCCTCAATCCTACACCAAACAAAAATATAAACGCAACACTTATTGTCACTCCCAATTTTTCATTAAAGCCTGTGTTAGCGAGCACTTCACCTATGCTGAGAGAAGTCATTTACCCGGCAGGTATCAAGATGCTGATTAAACAGCACGATGGCTGCACGGGTGTGTCTTGGACTGGTCACAATAAAAGGTCACACGGAAACGGGCAGGTCTTTCATGCAGCACAAAGCCACAAGTTAGGAGGGGGCGTGTGACTGGCGTGTTAACTGCAGGAATGCCCGCCTGAGATGATGCCCATAAACTGAATGTTAATTCCGGTACCAGAAACCACCTCCGACGTTGATTCAATTTGGCAGCGCATCCTTACAACCGCAGACCACGTGTGACCACGCCAGCGTGGGACCGCCACATCTGGCATCTCCACCAGAGTGTTTGTCTGAGATCAGCCAACCAGGGAGCTGATGAAACAGGTGGTTGCACAACGGCAGATTTCCCATATAATCTGTCAGAATCTGTGCCGGAGAAGCACATCCGGGCGCTCATCTGCCGCACCGGGGTCTTGACCTGACTGCAGCTTGTGGTCGCGACGGACCTCATTTGGCAAATGCTCATCTGTGATGGCGCGTCGTCGCACTTTGGAGAAGTGTTCTCCTCGCAGACGAATCCCGGTTTACAATGTATCAGGCAGATGGCTGACAGCAGGTGTGGTGTCAGGTGAGTGAGGGGTTTGTTGCTGTCACTGCTGTTAACGGAGTGGCCGGCGGCGGTGGAGGGGAGCTTATGGCATGGGCGGGCAGAAGCTACAGACAACCGACGCGAATGCATTTTATTTGCACGCGCAGGGATGCTGCGACCACATCCTAAGCCGCATTGTCATGCAACTCACATGCCGCCATCTTATGTTGCTGCGCGGTAATGATGGACAAGCCCCGTTTTTGCCAGGATCTGCACCCCGTTCCTTCTAAGCTGAAAACATCCCGGTTCTTGCATGACCTGCGTGTTCACCAGTCATGTCACCTAGTGAGCGTGTTTTGGATGCTTCGGATCAACGTGTACGTTCCGGTGTCTGCCGATGTACCGCAACTTCAGAGTCATCGGAGAGGAGTGGACCGATAGTCCACAGGCCACAACCAACAACCCGATCAACCTTATGGGAAGGAGATGTGTTGCACTGCTTGAGGCAGACGGTGGTCACACCAGATACTGACTGGTTATCTGCACCAATTTCTCTTCTATAAAATATCCTAAATTAGACTCCAGTTCAAGTGTTCGGTGTCTAATAAAGGTTTTTCTTCAAGATAAACTGCACATTTCAGAGTGGCCTTTTTTGGGACCCATCCAAGGCACATCTGCTAAATGGTCATTCCTTATAATCAACATCTTCTGACACCTGTCAGGTGGACACATTGTCTTGGCAAAGGTGAGGTGCCCAAGAACAAGGATTTTAACGCGTTAGATGAACAATGAAGTGATTATACGTTGCGATCGAAGGTCAACGCCATCTTGACCTCACAAGATTTTTTTTTTTAACACAGTTTATGATATGACCAAACCTGCTAATGAGAGGACATTTGAGTCCAAACCATCATTATCATGTTTATGCGCCTAAACCTAACCAGCATTTACACATGGCAAAATAAAATGACTGCAAATGACTTTTGACAAAAAAAAAAATGGAAAAAGAAAAAAAAACATCACTGCA
>CAAKHG010003403.1:1926-18770 GCA_901007715.1 Dactylopterus volitans
CATGCCAGCTCTTTCAGGTAATGGCTCCAGCTGGTTAGAATAAGCAAACCAAACTCTACCAGGAATCAGGCGACATTCCCACCACTGCACACCACACACACACACACACACACACACACACACACACACAGACACGCACGCACACAACCCCCCTCTTCCTCTGTAGTCCTCCAACCCCCACCACCCCCTCTCTCACCGGGAGGTAGGTTCATGGCTTCTGGCTGAAATCTGGATAACAATACTATCCTCAATACAACCCTGGAACTGAAAACTCAATTGCACTAGCAACAGTACTAACCACATGATAGTCCCAAGAACCATAACTCCAGGCTGTATTTAATGTAACCTTATCCCCAACATTTTACCATGTGTTTCCTACAGTTGATATTTTGTTTGTACGATACAAAAACCTTTGGTGATGTTTCGCTGAATTCTAAAAAGTTTAGACGATTGTCTCTCGCAGAACATTACCTTTTCACAGAGACTGAGTGAGCAATTTTTTCCAGAAGGGCATCCAGTTTTTGAAAATCCAGCAAATCATTTGACTTGGCATGCATCTTGTAATCCATTTATGAACTCCAATAAACAGAAACAGAATCCCAAAAGAGGGTACAAAAGAATTTAAACTACTTTTGTCTCATCCAAAACACGCGATAGGTTTACTCTTCATTCTCCTGTATGTATCCTCAAATCCCAAAGAACATGGTGAGTAATCCGTGGTGTAGTCCAAGTGGAGTTTGAGGGTGTCTGTTCCAGGAAAATGCCCGAGCCTGGGAACAGTGGGTCCAGGAGGGGAGGAGAGGCTTTGGAAGCCTACAGCCGGCAGGCTGTGTTAGCTGTGTGAACCGGTCTTCTCTCTACCCCATCCCCCTCTCAGTAGTACAACGGCCCAGTTGCCAAAGGCTCTTTGCTCCATTGTGTCCTCTTCAGGGCCTCCCCAAACTTAAATGAACACCAGGAGCGAACGAGAGGTACGCAAGGCGGGAGAGGGGAGAGAGGTGCTCCGATAAGATCCGAGAGGAGCACTTTATTCCCTGGCTTGCTCTCTCTCCCTCTCTAACACAGACAGAGCAGCATGCAGTTACTCAACAGTGAAAATGGCTCTGCTGCTTCCTCATTCAGCAGAGCCTCAGCCCACACACCCCTCCCTCCCTCCCTACCGCCCTCCCTCTGGCTCTCCTACTTGCTTGCTCATTCCACCCCTCCCCTCTTTCCCCATCAATAGCTTGAGGTCCTTGCTCTCTCCTCCCTCTTTCTGTTACACCTTTAACACCCCACCCCCTTCCTGTCTTTTCCTCTGTCCATTTCATAATGCCCCACCCCCACCCTCCCTCTTCCTTCACAGTGTTCTTGTATTAGGCTTGCCCCACCAACTTAAAGAGATCCTTTATCTGCACTCCATCCTCTCGACATCTCTTGACATGCATATTTTCACTGGTCTTGTGAAACTGTTGATGATAAAACATCAGATATTGGGGGCCAGAACTAGAATGCCAAATTCGCAGTCCCTGAGACACCAGAAGCCAAAAAAAAATTTAATCCAGACATAATCCATCAGTTTTACAGCAATGAACACTTGGCCAAAAGATCAAATTTATTGGAAAATCAGTCATCACTTTAGCACTGTGATCCAACATATTCTAAGTCATTTCCCAAATTTGAAGATGTATTTTTTTGAAACAAAAAGCACCGCGAGTTAAAATTGAAACATTCATGCTTCAGTTTCCGGGCCAGGATCAGGAGACACAGGGGAGACTTTGGTTTCTTCTCCGGGAATGAAGTTGATTCTAACTTCAGGGTTAACCCCAGTAAACGAAACATGGGAACTCGATTTGGGAATTGAGGAACTGTAATATTTACTTCAAGATAACCACAGAATGGGAACAACACTACTCAAGCGTCTGCTCAAATGACAAGGCAAAAATGCTAGAATATTAAAACATTTGAAATGATGAGAGTATAACATTTCTGAAATTTTCACATATAGACATTACATACATATTTCCATTATGTTTTCCAGTTTTCCATTACTTGGAAGTTTAACTGTCTCTCTTTCAATCTCATTGCGCCAGCTTCTTCAGCAATGGTTTAATGGCAAAACTGGATAATTACTGCCATCAACTCTTCATCTTAGTGAGTCAAACCTCTACTATCAGTAGGGTAGTGCATATAAACGCAGTAACTTTCTTTTTCCAATTTTCCAGAAATTAGGTCAAAAATTGTGCTGCGTTTGTAAGGAAAGTAATCCACTTTACTCAGCACCAATCGCGCTGAGTAAATTCTGCCTCTCAACCCTACAACAGTAACACGGCAAATCAAAATATCAAATGATAAGCATTTTGTTTAACAGATAGTCGAACATATTATCAATCAATAGTTAATTATTAATAATTAATAAGATACAAAACGCACATCTTTTTCTCAGTTTAGGTTTTATTCAGTTATAGTTCTACATTTGTCATGCTAATGAAACACAAACAATGTAAACGAGCAGAGTAGTAAAACAAAAGGGCTCACTCGAAGCGGCTGCATGTAACACTGTTGATAAAGTGGTCCACAAGTCAGTAGTTAAAGCCACCTTTCCCGCTGAGAGCAACTGCACACTGAGCTTGTCTTTAGTTTTGTTACACTGTTTTGCAATAATAGTTGAGTCTCTTGAGGGGATGCAATAACGTGTCTCAGTGTAGTTAAGTACCTCACGAAACCTCTTAATGTCCACCATGTTAATCTGAATTATTTGGTCTTGCACCATCAAGCAAACTCTGAATTACTGCTTCTGCTCACACACATCACCGCAGCCTGTCTGGGTTTGTTGGAAGGTCTGAGTTCTGCCTTTCACTTGCAACAGCTGGGTGCTGACTTCTCAAGCGATTGACGATGAAGTGGAGTTGTAGTACGCACAAGAAACCAATAATTAAGTCCTAAGTCAGGTGATGGGGTAGCTTTTTGGTGGTAAAAGAACACTGCCTGATGTAACCCCTCAAAACCAAAAATATTAATTATGAATCTACAGTATATCAATCGCACCATGTCACATTTTTGTGGAGCTGCCTTTGTTGAACATGGGAAAACATGTAGAAAAGTAAAATGATTTAAATACATTCTAAATTAACTGTCTATAAAAGCAATAGTCTGACAATCAATAATGAAACCAAAGCATTGGAGAATCAGTGAGAGGTGTTTGGAAGTATTTCAGGTCATGTTTGTGTAGTTTCTCAGTCCTCCAGGTCATGGTAATCCTAAGAGCTTAGTGTTGGGTTGTACACCATAGATGGCAAAATTCCCAACTCACGTAAGACTTCTGCCTTGGAAGGAACCAAATGATCAGAACATCAACTGTCAAATCTTGTCCGGCTGTCTATTCAAACGCATGGGTTATTGCTATGCAATGACTCATTGTGCAGCTGCATGACACCACAGGGGAAAATATAAAGTCTGTATGGCCACACTCTTCCCCTCTGATCGCAGATAAATGGACATTACATAAGCATTTGACAGTCTCGGGTCACTTTACATGGGTTGATTTTGAATTCAAACCATTTACACTCTAATGTGTCCTAATAAAAAGCGCTATGCCTCCGTGCCTAATGCACACTGACTTGAACTTTAATCTGTCAATCAATCTCAAGTTTAAAGTGTTTGCAAAAAAGCACACGCTCTTACTGTTTCAGAATTAGTCAGATTTTCAAAAAACCCCAAGAGATCAGGCGAGCCAAGAGCCTCCCCGTGCAATGTATACTGGTCAGGTGACGAGTGAGCGCAACGCACAGTGTCTGATGTCCCAAATGAAAAGAGGCAGCGGCTCCTCTGTGAAGCAGCCGGGCACCAACAGTGTCGTCACAGACCCGCTGCCCTATCCACGTGCCATATGCACTATTCCCAAAGACAATACAGCAGCTGCCAGAGTGACAAAGATCCAACCTATAGCAATTCAGTGGAGGCCAAACTGATGGCCATGTAACTACAAGGGTGGGTAGAAATTGCATTCAGACATAAGGAGGGAGAGATGATAGTCAGAGGAAGGGGGGGGGAAGCGAAGCACAGGGTTTCGGACTGGGGGTTGGGTCAGTGCGAGAGGCAGCAGCGCACACAGAGATGAGACTTAGCAAGAAAGTCTGAGGGCGCCTCCATTAATCATAAAAGCACCAGAGAAACCCAAACCTACAGGGACCTAGGGCAGAGAAAATAGGGAACAGGCAATTTGACAACTTGACATGGTATGATATAGTACACACTTGTGTAGATTCAATTATGCACTAAGATTAACAGAGAGAAGGAGGACTGGTGGTAGTGAAAGTAGTCCTTAAGAGTAATGAAGACCAAAGACTATTTTTGAAATCTGAGGATAAACTGAATCTAACCAAGAATGCTATTTGTAAGTTCTATTTGCAGTTATATGATCTTGATTTTTGAACCCACAAAATACAATTCAATAACCTGGAAAAAAAAGCATTTAAGGTGCTGTTGACAAGGTTATACTGAAAGGTGTTCCTAATTTTTTTGAAATCGTAATTCATTCAAATGGAATGAACATTTTATTAGGAACACTAGTGTGTAAGCCAGTACAGTTCAACAGAACCATAACACAAATCAATAAATCGGCATAAATCGGCATATCTCTAAAAAAAATATTCAACAATAACTGAGCGTTAAACTCCTCATGAAGGGAAGATTGATTGCAGATCTGTAGTATTTTACTGTATTATCACTATCTAGGAATGCCTAACAAATTGTGTGTGAACTGTGTCAATATCAACGTGCCACTGTATGATAACGACACACTGCTTTCATGTGGGCTAAGAGAACATGTCTCATCTAAGAGTGATAAATGAAGCATGCATATACACCGACAAAGACACACTGTAATAGATTTTGTTTGCTCACTCGTTTCATCCCTGACCACACTCTCCTTTTCATTCAGAGGTCATTCACAACTAGGCCAAGGATGGTGTTACCATGGCAACTAAACCAGAGAGCGCAGACCCAAAAAAGGAATCATAAATGAGAAGAAAAAAAAAAAACAATAGGGTAAGAAAAGTGTTGTCTTTTGCTTAGAGGGTGATAATATTCAGTATCAGAACAAGTACTTGTCAGATCTCAACTTGTAGCTCAAGCAGTGCGTATGAACAGTTTCCTGCCAGAGTTTTTAGACTCGGAAATTCCAGACAGCGTGTCGACTTAATGGTAAATCAACAATCAATACTTGCTGTCATTTTGAGGGATGAATAGATTATCTGGGTGAATGCGTGCGATTTACTGCCTGCCTGGTATCTGCAGTCATTCTGAACCAACTTGTTAACTTTATTTGCAAAGGTACACTGTGAGGTGGATCGGGTTTCCTTCATGTGCCGTATCGTGATTAAAAGTTGAGCCTTTTGAGCTCATTTCATTTACTGATTATCCAGTAGCTGCGTGCCCTTTGACCCAGTTCACCCCGGCCATTCACACACTTGCGATGCGCAAACACTGAGACCACCTTTGATACTTTACAGTACAGGTGACAAGTTAATCTCATCAATGACAGGTGGCTTTCACTCATACATGAACATGATAGATATATATATATACTCAGCTAAGCGCAACAGACCGGCAAAACATTGGCAGAAGGCAGAGAAAACGGAGACGCGAGTAACCAGTAAATCTAGAACTAATCTGTTTCAGTCTGTGCACCTTCAGGCAAAGAAGTCTATCCCAACAGGCGTGTGACGGCAGGTCGTGTCATTTGTCTTGATGGGTCTGTATATTAGCACATTGACTCTCGTGTGTAGCCAAGACGGCAGCGATTAAAACCACATCTGCAAAATTAGAATTCCTGACGCTAAGAATAAAAGCAGGAGCCAGTCTGCCAAGTAACGGGCCTCGGCATGAGAGTGTTTGAACACACCAGCCGGCTGAATGCCACTGCTTCGTCGATCGTACACAAGCATTTTTTTTTTTAGCCGCGCACAAACACTACGGACCGACGCAGATCTGTCGAGGACAGGGGGGGCCGCGATCGCACGGGAAGAACCCAACGCTCGGCGGCGCAGCGAAGACTGCTAGTGAGCGAGCATCGTCGAGGAGCCAAGATCCTAACGTTAGGCCACAGGGCATAGATTATTGCCTGGGTTCCGTAATGGATGTCACCGCTAGCAGAACCGGGCGCTTGTGGACATAAAAAAAAAGGCACGCAGCATCCGACATTACGGCAACGCGCTTCGCATAACGAGCCTAACCCTTCTGTTTTGCCTCGTATGCTCCCCTCACTGCGTTCTCGGCAAAACAGCCTCAGTCTGAGTGTGCGCCATCATCACCGTGACGGCGTCACCGTCTCCCACAACACAAGACAAGTCGACGGGCAAACTAGCAATAGGCGCCGAACACGATGGCCGTAACAGCATTCGCTGTGCTACCCCCGGCGCAATCGTGGCCAACGGCGGGCAAGGCACACGGCGGATGTCAGACAGACGCGCAATTCAAGTGCGGTTATTGTGCCTTTTGATAAGACAACTACCAACTAGCTTCAGCTAGCAAGCTAGCAAGCCAGAACAGGCCGCCGTGCAAGTGAACGGTCTCAGTGGGCGCCGGGCATCAACGCTACCTGCGAAAGCCTTTGCACCGCTGTTAGGGTGCCTCTTGTTGTCCACTCACAAGGATTACCGACGCGACATGGGAAGCGGAATAGCGGTGGAAACGATGGCGTTTACCTGGGTTTATCAGGTTGCCAGGGCGCGCGGGATCTTTCTCTCCGAGGATCATGAACACCTCTCGTTGTCGGTGACGTCACGCGTAGGTCTTTCGCTCCGTACGTAAAGAGCGTGCCAGGGACTGCAACCTCAGGGGCGACTGATGAGAGGAGAAAGTTAGTTGTGAGCCAAGGTAATTTGCCGGAGAAAAAAAAAGTAAATTACACAGATGGGACGTTTAAAAATAAACACTCGACGGGAAGTGAAGAGGAAAACTGAAATTATGCGCAAAAAAGTCCAGAACTAAATAGGATTAAATGAAACCTCTTAAATGCGTTTATTGGCAAGAGTTCGCTATTCGCCAACTATTTGAACAAAAACTGCCGCGTATAGCTACAATAACGTTTAATAACTAATTTTAGGGGGGTTCGGGCCTTGCTATTTTTAAACTAATTTGCTCTAAAGATAAGTAGAACTGTGATCAAGGAACGGCAATTGATTCATCCAAACAAAGTGACTTCGTTGCAGAATTCCCTGATTTTGACGAGATTAGATAGTCGAATTGGAAAATGCCTTGAAGTAGGCTATAGTCAAAGGAAATCAACAGGTCAAAATAGGCGTCCAAAAGAGTTGGAAAACAGGAAAAAAATAATGGTTTAATGAAACTAGTTGTATCACATCACAAAGACAGAATTTCCAGACTTAATTACTAAGGCTTATAATATACGTTCTCGCTGCACTGTCATGTTTCTGAGTTTGGTGATATTCTATTACACTAAGGATTATTAAGTCAGGTTTTACAAAAAAAAAAAAAAAGTTGATTGCAGATGTCTGCAAATTAACCTAAAAATAAAATCCATTTAAAACGACAGTTTAAGAAAACCAAGGGTTACAGCGCCCCTCACTGGACAACAACTGTAAACTGACACCACATGCGATCTTTAAGTAATGTCCATATTTCAAAATGCAAACATTTGATTTTAAGAGAGATGTAAAAAAAAAAAAAAACTATATACTATAAATAAAGTTTTTGTCATTTTACTGTGGTGGCAAAAATGTTCGCATAAACCCCGCGCATGCGTTGTGGCTGTCAAGTATTGCACCTCCAGGGCACCCGGAAGTAGTGTGAAGGTCTTTCGCTCAAGCTGGAGTTTAGATAACACTTCCCGGTTGCTAGCCTGGAATTAATGTGAAAATGGGTGTTAAAATAGAGATGTTCCGAGTAAGTGGTTCAATAACGGTTGTAGGCATTTGATATGCGTGTCTCTTTAGGCTTGAACCGACACATCTGCCTGTCATGCTCCGATCTAGCTCGTCATTAGCATTAAGCTACCTGTCATGATGTAACGGTCTTCACGTATTTGCTGGTCTTTTTGTGTTTTGAGTAGATGATGCTGTATCTGTCCTTCCCCGTGGCCATGTTCTGGGTCTCAAATCAAGCGGACTACTTTGAAGAGTACATAGTAAAGAGAAAGGTCTGTAAAGTTGTATTTTGTGCACAGATATCACACCACTCTTGTGTCTTGATGTTTTTGATAACAAACGGCATCTTTTCTGGTGCGCAGAGGGAGATCTTCCCCCCCGACGAGGGATCCCATGTAAGTGTTATCCATACACCTCAACTTTGAAAAATGAATCCACAAATGTTTGTAATAGCAATGCCAAGCTCAACGATCTCTGCCACCAACACATGTAGTTTATGACCTGCATAAAATGTTAATTTTTCAATTGCCAGCATCTCATACTCTGCACATCAAGCTGTAGATAAAGTTGCTTCTTGGGATACAAGTTTATTTTAAGATATTCAGATCATTCAGATTTCTTTCACAATTAAGATGGATGTTAACTTTTGTAGTCTTTGTGCTAATAATTCTCGGCGATTTTCCTCCAATTGAAACCAAAGATCATTGTTAAGTGATTCATTTTGAGATATCTTTTAAACGATCAATGTTCACTGACGCGTTCAGTTGCTAATGTTTGTGTTGTCTTTATTTTTAGAGGAAAGAGTTGGAGGACTTCAAAGAACGGATGCGCGCGCGGAAGGAGCAGCGGATATTAAAAGACATGTCTGCGGAGTCTCAGAACTGAGGATTATGTCTGGAGGATGTGTCGTCTGCATATAACCAGTGGAGAGGTATATGGCAGTGGTTTCTGCGCAAAATCGCACTGGTTGGACTGGAATCAGCGGACTACATTTTGGAAGTATTGGCAGAGATCTTGATCCAGAGATCAGTCATGCCAGTTGAATTTTTATGTGAGACTTGTATCCACAAGATGATGACAATAACTATGAGATCGCAGTTATTCTTGTGAGGTACAGTGTCTTGATACTTTTTTTGTTTCCATATTTGGTGTTTTCATTGTGTTATTGCATTACATTATCCCAGTGGATGGCAATTTGAAACTGATCAATAAAAGGAACATATTTAAGAGACAGCAAATCTTTATGAATCTTCAGCAACTCTCAACATCAGGACTTGGACTACACCGTCCAAGTCTTTATGTGGACTATGGCTTTTAGCTCAATCACTTGTTCTTCCAAGGAAGTAGCAGTCCAGTATTGCCATCCTTGCATACAAGGCCAGTCCAGACCACTACCAATGGTGGTGAAGGCCATGAAATACTGGTGTTCCTCTCTGTTTTGGAAGAATTTCCTGAGGAAATGTCTTTTTTGAGAGCACTTCCTCTCCCAACACCCTCAACACACTAACATGCAATTACTACCTTGAGTCAATGATATGTAAAAAAAAATATCTTAGTAACTCCAAATTCAAGTTCTGACTTGAGGTCTTGTTTGTCACAGTTCATTTACAGACTGGGCAGGTTTTCTAATATCTATCTGTATGGTACATTGCTGCAATACGGTAATCTCTAACTTCACGGTGTGATGCAACCACCACCCACCCTCTTGGGCATAGTATTTTTCTGGTGAAGTCATTTTTGGCTTCATCAGAATAATTGCCAGTGTCTTGTGAAATATGTTAGATGACAGCAGGGTGACAAATTGTATTGTAGAGGCTTTAATCAGTCCTTTTTTTTAATGAGTTTTTACACCTTGCTTGTACATTCACACTAAAATCTTTGGTCAAACACAGAGGATCCATTCTTGACATCCAGCAGCAACTGGCTGCACATTGATGATGACTTGCCAGTTGTAACAAATTGTTGTAAGATCCCATTTACATCCATTAGTTTGTGTAAAAAAATCGGAGGTAGTGGTAACAGGGTTATTATTCAGGCAACGATCAAGTATATTCCTATTGACCTGTAATTTTAACCCTCATTTGCTGGTTAGATTGTAATGGATTTACTTATTCATCCATTGGATGTGGTTGTATTTGTACATGCATCACATACAATGTCCTGCACACCATTGGTCCAGATCATCAACTTCAAGTATCTGCAGGATTGCTGTTTAGATTTTGAACCATCATCGTAAAAGGCACTATTTAAAAGATAATGCTTGATGTATAATAAAAGGTGATTTAAAGCATGTAAATGATGGACACTTCCTCTGCCCCAGCACCTGTTGTTCTAGTGCCCTTGGAGAAAGCAAGTCTCCACATACTGACCCAGTGCCTTGTTGGCAGGGTGTTGTTGGACAGAGTGTGAGAGTGTCAGTATCAACATGATATGCCTGCTGAAAAAGAGTGTATGTTCTCAGTAAGCCACCGCTGGGTAAATAAAACTAGAAAACAAAAATGTTTAATCAGAGTCTCACTCATACTTGCAGCTCCATGGTAACCAACAGGAGCGCTGTTTACATTTTCATGACCTGAAGTGTAATTCATCATAACTGATATTACTATTTAAACAGCAGCATCAGCTGTCCAAGAGACGCGAGACCCGCATGACAAAGTAAAATGAGCAACTATGACCAGAGCACCCACAAAGGTCTTCTTAAATGATTCAAAACACTTCTCAGGCTTTTATCCATAACTCCTGGGTGAATTAGTGTTATCATTCTGAATAATATATGTAGCATCCCACTTGATGCAGCGTGTTGTGATGCCACTTTGCTGTCAACTGTATAACTCTACATACGCATGAACATGGTCCCGATTAATATTTGATGCTGGATGAAGTACAGACACAAGGGTTGCGAGGCATTGCCTGTTTTAAGAGGTAATGCTTGTTCTCACATGCTGAGGAATAACAGTTCATAAATCATTTCGAATGTGACCTCATCAACATTCACGGTGACCCTCCTCAGGCCAGCTCAGCTATCTATGATCTCCCAGACACGAGTGCGTCTGAGAGGGCTGTGTTTGGCTCGTCCAGACACCCGTCAGTCCTTGATGTGCCGCGACGCCAACCGAACCTGACAAGCTGCTGAACTTCATCCGCGGCGGTGACGTGACGACATGTTTTTCCACGGACTCCACATGACGCCCTGAAATATATTTGGCAATGAAAACCTGCTTGCGAGATGTCTTGCGGCCTTGTCTCCTGGGGAGAGAGGAAGCATGTGTTTCTTCCTTGCAGCTGTTTCTTTTTCATCGCTGCCATTCACTTTGAAACTCTCATTCACTCCAGTCCAATGTGATAATCATGTGCCGATCTTGTTTTTGCTGACTTTAGTGTGCGTACAGTATAAACCTTGCCTTGGTGAGCACATTGTCCCAGTAAGAATATCATTATCTGGCAGATTGTCACAATTCTTGGTCAGAGGACCACAGGTATAAGAGGACAGGCTTTATTTAAAACTAAAATTATTTGCAATTAAATTTCTGGCATCTAGTCTTAATTTTTTTTTAATCTTTTATTTCTTCCACTCAGTATGATAAAAAAGTATGTTGGCGCATTTTGCTTAAGACGGGCTCGGGCAATACCAAAATCAGACAGTAGGGGGCAGGAGTCCCCTGTAAACAGCTGCGTGTTGGGGCCACACAGACCTTTTTTTTTAACAAGGAAGTGACCGACTCAAGACTGACACAAGTTCCCTGCCGCTGTCAAAATGGCACCGAGTGGACTTAAAGCGGTCGTAGGAGAAAGTGAGTAAACACATTCTCTGTAGTATTGCGAGCTTTTGGAGGGTTTGTCCCCCACCAGAGGACACGGGCGCCTCACCCGTGCCCGTCTTTATAGCAGCTGACGCCGAACTTGACGCGGGATACCGCCGGGGACGTCGGCGCCTCACAGGTTGCTTCCGGGCTCCCGTGTAGATGCTAATGTTTTTATCAAAGTCGCGGGTAGCGGGTGGTGGGGTTTTTTTTGTTTTGTTTTTTTTTGTTTTTTTTAGCTCCGTTCGTTGGGAACGGGAATATCGAGGCGAAAATGCCGCTTCGCCGTCGTGACATTTTCGAGACGTGCGAAGAGGGGGGGGAACCGTCGCGGCGACGGGAAACGCCGCCGTTCGTCCGAGCCGCGAGCTAAGCGTTAGCTCGCTAGCCAGGGAGGAAGTTCCTCAACTTGGCTCGCGAGCGACCACACGGACCTGCTGTGCAGCCTCCGCGCTAGTTGACACCAGGGGCACCGCACGCCTCTGTTGAATGTGTTTTCGGAGCAATATATACTTCAATATTAGATCGCCAGCATCGGATTGATAAGAGATGCGTCCCGATAATGTTGGGGAATATACAAATCTTGTTCATGTTGTTTGCTGAGTTCACCCCGGTTCTAAAATTTGAATAACTTGGGGGTGAATGCTTACTGAAATATGTAATATTACTGCAATGTTTGGGTGACGTCTGCAAATGTAAATTTTGTTGTAGTGCAGTGTACTGGCACAGCGGTCGACCGTGACTTCATTCAATGTTCAGCGATGAGCCGCTTAACCAGTTGTTATTTTCATGCAGTTACAGATAATAGAACATGGGGGATAATTTGAATCATTAAAACATAAAGTTCTCCTAAACAGGCTTTTCATTGAAGTGGTAAATTGCTCAGATGCTTTTGACTAATCCATAGCTACATTCGAAAGAATCTTCCAGTCTGGAATCAATAAAGTGTATCTATCTCTCTTTCTATCTATCTATCTAGTAAACAAAACACTGTCTTTTGCTGTATAGTGTTTCAGCTTTTCTCTTCTCTGCTATAAAATGGATACATAACCTTTCCGTTTGCCGAAGCCCCACTAGTAGCGTTTCACGCTTGTGATTGCTTAGTCATGCATTCTCATGGTCTTCACAGTATTGCACAAGGAAGCTCTACACAATTAGCCAAGTTTGTAAATAACTGTTTTGAGAAATTTCCTGATTCCTCACATTTTTAAACAGTTTTTAGCATGTCGCTGATATCGGACATTTTCTTTTCCTTGTGTTTATACATGAAATGTTACAAAGCTGGAAATTGCACATTCTACTTTATTTATAAAGTAAGACAAAAATGCTAGAAAAAACACATTTTTGCTTTTTCTCCATGCAGCATATTAAATATTCCATTTAGTCACACCCATAGATTTACTTGCTGAAATGTGACTTTAATAAATAATGTAAAGTCAGAGTTTGGTCATTCATGCACCATCCTAACAGATGAATGTCACAAATGTCACGCTTACACCAAAAGTGTTAGATATTTATTGTTTTACAGTCAACATTGCCAAGGTCGAATTGTAGTCATCGCCAAAATCCCAGAACTTTTTCAAGATCTTTTTGTTTTGTTTTTTTGTACATGCATATATAAATCTCTGAATCTTCTACAGAAATCCTCAATGGGGTCATCAAGAGTGTGAGGAAGGATGGAGAGTGGAAGGTAAAAGGTGCCCCATGTGATTCAAGAAATCGGCTCATTCTCCTGTCTGACTCCCTGACGACCCCTGTTCATCTCTCCTCAGGTCCTCATCGTGGACCACATGAGCATGCGAATTCTGTCCTCTTGTTGCAAGATGTCTGACATTTTGGCAGAGGGAGTAACCAGTAAGTGTAAAGATAAGCAATGGTCTTGCATCCTGTGAATCACTTACGTGAGAACACGTGAGAAGTATCTGAGCCGTGCACTGTACATGCTCATACTTAGAATGGTTTTGATAATTATGCACTGATGGTTACAAAATGTTCATTCTTATCTTAAAGTTTCCAAGTTGTTGTCTGTCCTCAAGGCATAATTAATCTCCGCTCTGCTTTGATCAAAATGAAAGCGATTAAGTCCAAAGAAAACCATTTCATTCGCAAAATCTAGATTTGAACGTGTAAATGTTTTTTGTCAGTCTCAATGAAGAAAATATATGCTTGAATTTCAAGAGGAAGACAGATGTTTCCTTATAAGACTTCCACACACTTTTGTTACTCATGCATGCATTCACTTTATTAAGTTGTTCTGGTGTTCTTGTGTCAGCACGCCATGTTACGGTATTTCAGTTTGCACCGATGTTTGTTTGGAGCTGCAATTTATTGTGTCGAGTGTTTTGATTGACGCCGAATCTCCACCCTCGCTGCTTTTCAGTTGTTGAGGACCTCAATAAACGCAGGGAGCCCATCTCTAGTCTGGAGGCCATATATTTGATTTCACCAGTGGAGAAGGTCAGCTGTTGCCATTTGCTCGGTGTTCAAATGCGCATTTGGACGTCCCGTAGACTGTGATTTTTCTCACGCCCTGAATCCTCAGGATATATTTTTCGCTTTGATTACAGTCAGTTCGCGCGCTCATCAACGACTTCAAAGACTCTGCCCTCACTTACAAGGCAGCCCACATCTTCTTCACTGATAGTAAGATTTGTGTGTTGATTGATACCAGAAATAATCATGTACTGATGCAAAAATAATTGGTTACCTAAAAATATCAATACGTTGGACAATTCGTAATGTACATATGATCTGTGTCTTTAGCTTGCCCTGACGGCCTCTTTGCTGAGATTGGGAGATCCAGAGTTGCCAAGGTCATCAAGACATTAAAAGAGATCAACGTTGCTTTCCTGCCATATGAGTCCCAGGTGGGGAATTGACTCCACTTTATTTCGTCTAGCATCAGTCACCACTGATTACATATTTTTTGGGGTCATACAGTCTTTATTCACTTATTTTTTCGCTCTGATTTAGTTTCCACCATCTCTAGCTGCTAAATGCTTCGCTGCGTTCAACATCAAAATGCTGATTTTTGTCTGTATATTTGATGTTAGGCAGATATTTTACAATGGGGCTTTCAGAGCATATGTGTCTCCACATCGAGAGAGGTGCTATGTCTATTTACACATGTGCATTTTACATATCAACAATTACTTTAGGCATGTATTTTAATTTCCTGTTGCACTGTGAGAATCAGTCACGATCTAATGGCGAACATTGTTTAGGTCTGTCTTTAATATCAATTTTTGGGCTCTGGCGCCTCAGTTGTAATCAACAGTGAATATTCAGTTTCTTTTGTATGTCTCAAAATATTTGTTGTGGCGCCATTCCTGCAGACGCGGCATTTTCGACATGCACTGAATGCAGACTCGAGTGCAGTGACATTTTACCGGCCCATAATTTATAATAGCTGTTTCCTCTGGGACAAACAGGCTTATGATTACTCTAAGTCACAAGTCTCAGGTCATAAACATGTTCCTGCCAAAATGAGGTGAATCTTGATCTCTGTCATCCCTCCAGGTCTTCTCCCTGGATGACCCAACTTCCTTGCACTCCTTCTATAGCTTAAAGGCCACTGGAGACAGAGATAAATTGATGGAGAATCTTGCCGAGCAGATCGCAACCCTGTGTGACACACTGAAGGAGTACCCTGCAATCCGATACCGCAAGTGTGTAAGCCTGGCGTAGAAGTGCATTAGAAGTAGTCTGCACCTGACTCAATATGCTGACTCAAAAGTTGAATGCCTCTGTCTCTCAGGGGACCGGAGGAGAATGCTCGGCTGGCTGACGAGGTCTACCAGCGCCTGAATGCCCACAAAGCTGATAACCCAAGCATGGGAGAGGTTAGCAACCGACCAGCCAATAACCACACTGACTCTTAAGTGCTTTCCGGCATCAACTTTCCACAACTGAAATATTTTTCTGCTTTTTTTCTGCTAAACCAGCCTGTTGGTCACAAAAAAAAAAAGCTTGCATCGGGATTCTGCAGCTTTACACCTTTTCAGGTTGTCTGTGGTTTCTGGGGTTTATTTCCTGTTCCCTAATTTTTCTTACACTATGCTGGCCCTTTCTCCTTTCCCTCTCTTTTCTGTTTTCTCGTAGCTGACATTTCCTCGCTCCTGAGATGAGTCTTTTCAGGCATGTATTCCCCTTTTTTTTTGCCCCCTTTCAACTGAGGGACATTAAAAATATTGCTTGGGAGTTCTCTGTATTGCTTTTTACTGTACCTGGCATGGCAAGTGTGCTGAACTGCTGCCTCATGCGGCATCTGTGATTGTGAACCTGTATCGATAAAAGCTGCTCAACAGATTAAAAAAACCCCAAAGAGTCTCATATTTTGTGTTCGCCGTGCATTTTGAAGTAATTCAGATATTTGTTTGTTTTTTTAGATAATAGAGCATGTGTAACAATTATTGTTTTTAGGGTGCAGATAAGGCACGATCCCAACTACTGATTGTTGACCGTGGATTTGATCCCATCTCACCTATTCTGCATGAGCTGACCTTTCAGGCAATGGCCTACGATTTGCTGGATGTCAAACAGGATATCTACACGTGAGTAGCAATCGATTTCAGTGCAGTCATTTGCTTTGCTCTGTGCAGTTTTATTTGATGTACATTTTTCCATACTCATTTTTTTCCTGTACATACGCACTTTCTGTTCTCTTTAGTTATCAGACATCCGGCATTGGGGAGGCAAAGGAGAGAGAAGTGTTACTGGATGAAGATGACGAGCTGTGGGTTCAGCTCAGACATATGCACATTGCAGATGTGACAAAGTAAGTCTGTCGCACCACCACCGGCTTTGGTCAATGTTTCACACCTGGCTGTATGCCACACCTTCAAAACACTCCTTGCGCTTCACTCTCAAAGTTAGAAAGCGGCTCTGCGCGTTTTTGCTGTAATTTTCATCAGATTGCACTGAGAGAGTTGCCCCAAAATGGTGGAAAAACATTATTTACTGGCGTAGCGTTTATACAGATTATAAACTTGTTTGATTAATGATAATTTTCCAAATGTATTGTTGCAGGAAAGTGACAGAGCTCCTTCGCACCTTTTGTGAGAGCAAGAGAATGTGCACTGACAATGTAAGTGTCATGCGTTGCACTCATTTTGCTAAAATATTATGCAGATGGGCATAATATAAGAGGAGGACTTTTTTTTTGTGATGCAGTTTG
>CAAKHG010003412.1:10412-22621 GCA_901007715.1 Dactylopterus volitans
CTTAAAATATATAAGAAGGCCCTCTGTAACGCCAGGGCTGCCGATTACTCAACATTGATAGAGAAAAATAAAAATAACCCCAGGTTCCTTTTCAGCACTTTGACCAAGCTGACAAAGAGTCATAGCTCCATCGATCCATCTATTCCTATTGGTTTCAGTAGTAATGATTTCATGAACTTCTTTAATGATAACATTGTAACAATCAGAGACAAAATTTATCAGCAGCTGTCCTCGACTGGCACCAATTTGCCCTCAAATACAGGAGCCTTAGAAACAAATACAAAACTGAGTACATACCTAAGTTATTTTTCCCCAACTGACCTTCCCAAACTAACTTCAATGATTTTGTCATCTAAACCATCAACATGTCTCTTAGACCCCATCCCAACGGGGCTACTCAAGGAAATCTTACCCTAAATTGGCACTTCTTTGTTAGATTTAATCATTCTGTCTTTTCAGTCATTTAAAGTGGCTGTGATTAAATGGAAAAGGTTTAAATATTATTCGAATACACTCCATAAAATTTCAATGTTATGCAGATGATACCCAATTATACTTGTCATTGAAGCCCAATGAATCCAATCAGCTAATTAGACTTCAGACGTGTCTTAAGGACATAAAAACCTGGATGACATGCGATTTTTCCATACATTTGTTACTTCCAGTCTGGATTACTGCAATTCCTTAGTGCAATCAGACTGCCCAAACAATTTTCTTAAGACTCAAATTGGTCCAGAATGCTGCTGCACATGTTCTTACAAGAACCAGGAGAGCTGGCTCAGGCTCACTTTGGACCAGCCCCTAGTTATGCTGCTATAGGTCTAGGTTGCCGAGGGACGATGATCTACTGGGCCCCTGGGCCTCTCTCTCCTTTCCCATCCTCTTCCTCATCGATTCCTGCATGTTATTAACTTAACTTCTTCCCTGGAGTTGTTTTCTTGTCTTGCAGAGACGGAGACTTTTATGGCCATCACGGACCTCAACCGCCGTTATCATTAACATATTATTGTTGATGATGTTTCTGTGCATTTTCTTTCTCCAACCCCAACCATCCTTTCTATCTCTCTCTCGCTTTCCCTCTCTATCCCACTCTCCCTCCCCTACTCTCTCTTTCTCTCTTTTTCTCTCTCTCTCTGTCAGCCCAACCGGTCAAAGCAGATGGCCGCCCACCACGAGCCAGGCTCTGTTCAAGGTTTCTGCCTGTTAAAGGGGAGTTTTTCATTGCCGCCGTCGCCAAGAGTGTACTCCTGGCGACAGTGGCAAAATCACAAGTTCTGTCATTCATCGTCTTGATTAAGGTGTTTTAGCCAATTATAGACCAATATTATTCTGGTTTACTGGGTCGCGGTCAATGGGCGAACAGCGGGGTACACCCTGGACGAGACGCCAGCTCATCGCAGGGCCACATGAAGGACATACAACCACTCGCACGCACACCTAAGGGCAATTTAGAGCAGCCAATTAACCTCAGCATGCTTTTGGAGGTAGGAGGAAGCCGGAGTACCCAGAGAGAACCCACGCACACATGGGGAGAGCATGCGAACTCCACATAGAAAGACCCCAGAAGTCGAACCTGCGACCTTCTTGCTATGAAGCAACGGTGCTAACCACTGCACCACCGTGTCGCCCGTGAACAAAATAGATTAGATTTGATTTGATATGATTTAAGCTGGTGTGGTTGTTTTTATAATCATATAATCATGACTGATGCGTGGTCAGTGATGGGGTGGATCTGGGTGTCAGAGATGTTAGTCATGATTGAGCCGCTGGTTAAAAAGTGGGTAAGAGTGGTGGACTGGTGAGAAGAAGGTGTATTCTTTAACAGTGAGGTGGTGAGAGAGCCAAGCATTGCAGAGACCAAAATCACTCATGTACTGTTTGAGTACATCTGTTCATTGCCAGCTTTGGTAACTACCTGCAGTACTGACCCTATCTAGACTTGGATTATACATGAAATTGAAGTCCTCTCCTATGATAAGTGAATCAAAGAAAGTATGAAGGAAGGAGGGGTCGTCAATACATAAGTTTATATTATTTTGATATGTTAATTACTATATATCTGCCTTCTGGGTCTACAGTACAACTGACATGAGTGAGATTTATTTTACTATTTATCAAAATTGCAACACCTCTCTGTTTGGAGTTATAGCTAGCTAAGTAGATGTGAGCAAATTGTGCTGAGCAAAGCTTCTGCTCTGCTCTTTTTGACATGTGGGTCTCCTGTAGTAAGACTGTTTGCCTGGAGGGTATTCAGATGATTAAGACCTTTTAATCTTTTTTCATTTGAACCAACTCATAAATTCTAAGTGACAAACTTCAGCGTGGTCATGCTTGACTTATCTTGTTAAGTGTGAGTCCTGCGGTGTGTGTGTGTGTGTGTGTGTGTGTGTGTGTGTGTGTGTGTGTGTGTGTGTGTGTGTGTGTCTGCGCGCACTTGCTTATGTTAAACTTTATGGGTCTCATTCATGTAATGCTCATAAATTTGCGCATAGATTTACACATAAAAGCATACTCTACGAAAAACCTACTCCGGATTCATGAATGCCGCAGGAAACTCAGATCTGATCGTAAACACGCGTAGATCATAAATGCCAATCAATCATAAAGTGCCAGCGCGCTCCCGTTAATCAGCTATTTGCATAAATCCACATCCATGAATAGCCAATGACCACCATACAAGGAGATGTTGTAGATGCGTCCAGCTGACCTGTCAGTCATGGCGCAAGCAAAGAAAGGGAGAGAAAGAAAAAAGAATTTTTCCGAATCGGAGATCGAAGTTATTTTGAGTGAAGTTGATTTAAGAAAAAACTCTTTATTTTTATCTGTCAGCAGTTGACAGATGCCGTTAATGTTGTCTTTGTAGTTCAAAGAATCATGTCCGAGGTGAAGCGTAAACGGTTCAACATGAAACTGGAGGCAAAGAAATGCTTATGTTCACACAAAAAAAATACATCAACCACAGGAGGAGGAGGTTCACAGTCTCAACTCTCAACTGCAGACAAGCGCATCGCCGGGGTAATTGGGGAGATCTTGTTGTCAGGAATTATACCTGATGGAGACAGCGACATGATGCCTCCACTGGAGTCACATTCAAATGGTAAGGTGATAAGTGTTGCATCATAATACATTCTGGAAACCGTCACTAAAAGCTTAGTGGAGAGTATAGTTTAACCTAGTCATACAGTCCCACCAAAAAGACAGTATTGGCTTCCCTGCACTGGCTGCCAATAAAATCTAGAATAGATTTCAAGATCCTCCCCCTTACGTATAAAGCCCTTCATGGTCTGGCACCTTCATATCTGAAGGAGCTAATTGAACCATATTACTCAACTAGAACGCTGTGCTCCCAGAATGAAGGATTACTTGTGGTTCCCAGAATCTGTAAAAATAGATTTGGAGGAAGAACCTTCATTTATCAGGCTCCTCCCCTGTGGAACCATCTCCCAGCGTTGGGCAGGGGGGACCCTCTCGACATTTAAGAGTAGGCTTACAACTTTCCTTTTTGACAGAGTTTATAGTTAGGGCTGGCTCAGACTCGCCTTGGACCAGCCCCTAGTTATGCTGGTGTAGGTCTAGGCCGCCGGGGGACCATGATGCACTGGGCCTCTTTTTTTCCTCTTTCTCTCCTCTCCCATCCTCTTCCTCATCCATTCCTTCATGTTGCTAACTTAACTAGTTCCCTGGAGTTGTTTTCTTGTTTTGCAGAGATGGAGACTTTTATGGCCATCACGGACCTCCACCACTGTTAGCATTATTATATTACTGTTGATGATGTTACTGTGCATTTCCCTTCCCCATTCCCCAACCTTCCTTTCTCTCTCTCTCTCGCTCTCTCTCTATCTCTCTCTTTCTTTCTCTCTCTCTCTCTCTCTGTCACTCCCTCTTACTATGCCTCTCCCTCTCTCCATCCTACTGCTTCTCTCTCTCTCTTTCGCTCTCTCTCTATTTCTGAATGAGTCAAGCGTGGTGAGTGTGTGAGAGCTGTTGCAATTGAGGTTTTCAATCTTTTTCTATCTTTTTCTGTTTTCTTTCTTTGATGTACTTGTCAGTGCAGTTAAACCTTAGTGTTGGTGGTGTGTTTGTAGGGTCTTTCTGGTTTAGGGGGTCTTTCTGTGTTTTACCAGTCAGGCCTTTGTCTGGCTGGTTGGCGCCTTCGTGTGCCATGGTGTTATTTCTCCCGGTTGTTGCGGAGACACGGGTGCCAAAGTGGGTGCCGGATCTCCGCACACCATGGAGGACGTCGCCCTCGCCGTGGGTGAGGTGATCGGGCATGCCGCAGTAAAATCTGCAGCCCGGGTGAACACTGCGGTGGTTCTGTTCCTGGAGGTGGAACAGGTGAACTGCCTGGTAGAGACCAGGATCAGTATCGGGGGTTTGTTTGAGTTGTTGCTGCCACTGACTCAACCTGCGACCAGAATCACGCTGTCAAATGTACCCTCGTTCATAAGCGATGAATTCCTGGGCAGGGAGTCATCCAAGCATGTTGTCGCCCATTGGAGGCAACTTTACATGATTCAAATTCAATGTTCGCTTCCATGTCAAAGTGGATGACTTTGACTGTGTATTGTTCGCTACTTCCTCTGTGATGAAGTGTTTTGGATGTGGTGAAGAGGGACACATAGTAAAAGCTTGCCCGAGTCGGGAACACGAACAGCCCGGTGCAGAGCGCGCAGTTGTAAGCCGACCCGGTATCAGTACCAAGAGTCCGAGCGGGTCTGGGTGTAGTGGAGCTGCAGACGCCGCTGCGGGCTCGCAGATCAGTGAGTGACAGACAAAAGAGACTAACAGTGATAAGGTGATGAGTGATGAGGGGGAGAATGGTGATGATGGTGAACAAAAAAGGCAGGAAACTGAGGCACAGACAGGTAAAAAATGTGAGGTGAGGCAGGTAAATCAGCTGAGGTAGCTGTGGCTCAGGAGGGTGAGATAAGTGGAAAAGGCGAAAATAACGGTGGGAAGGCAGGTGACAGTGGTGTTGGGAAGGCAGGTAAGGTCAGTGAGACAGGTGGGGCAGGTGAAGCCTGTGGTGAGCAAGCAGGTAAGGTCAGTGAGAAAGGGGGGGCAGGTGAGGCCTGTGGTGAGCAGTCAGTTGAGGGTGTGGAGATGATGGAGCAGGAGGCTGCGTGGATGTCAACCCCACAGAAACGGCGCAGTAAAAAAACGCACGTGGATGTGGGGGCTAAGGCCAGCAGGCAGACAGACAGACAGACAGACAGACAGACAGACAGACAGACAGACAGACAGACAGGCAGGAGAGCTGAGCTATTAGACAGCAGTGACAGTGAGAGCTGCGTCTCTGATGACAGTGATCTGTCACATATGCAGCATTCAGCTAACCAGGAAGAGAGGGCGTATACAGCCAAGATGTTGAAAACCTTTCTTCAAGAAACCAAAAACATAAAGGAGTAAATCTGGAGCACTATTTTCCTGATAAAGAAGTGTTTTATACAGCCGCCAGACGTCACATTAGGAATAAAGCTCAAACAAATTTGTTAAATGATGAGAAGGGTATTACTTTGTATTGTGATTAGCTTATTGGTTTCTTTTAGTGTTGCTCTAAATATCTCACTCCTTATGGATACTTTTAAATTAGGAGAGAAATTAGGAAAAGAGCTACAAGATATGAAACAGGGAAACTTAAACATATAGATATCTTATTTTTACAAGAGACACAGTGACAGTAACAATGAAACTGATTGGTATAGAGAATGGGAAGGGGAGGTCATCTTAAGCCATAGGACTGCAGTCAGTGCAGGGGTGGGCACCCTGTTTTCTAAAGCTTTTACTCCAGTGTCACTGAAAATAGAGCATGTCATTCAGGGGCGGTGTCTGCTAGTTGAAGCTGGGTTTGATAAATTTACTGTTGTTTTTATTAAAAGTTTATGCTCCAAACAACGGTGCAGAGAGGAATCTTTTTTTGAAACACTCAGTGACAAAATACAAGACTATAGGTCATCTGATTATATGTTTTTAGGTGGGGATTTTAATTGTAGTGAGAATGACATTTTAGATCGAAATCATGCAGAGCCTGATCCAGTCTCTCAGCAGGCTCTGAGGCAGCTGGTCTACTTGCATGGCCTGGTGGATGTATGGAGAAGGATGCACACAAGCTGCAGGCAGTACACATGGTCCCATCTAAGAGACAATAGAATGTCTTTGGCTCGCCTCGACAGCTTTTATTGTTTTAAGCATCATTTTAGTGTTTTTAAAATGTGTAAGATTTTATCAGTTGGTTTTACAGATAGTGATCTGTTTTATGGTTTATGGTTTTATGTAGTGTTTTTATTAGAGATATTTTACCTAAAAGCACCTGCTGGCATTTGAATTCGGTTTTAGCTGTTGACCAAAGTTTAAGAGAGGCTTTTGACTATTTCTGGACTTGTTTTAGACAGAGGAAAAATGAATTTCCCTTTCTAAGGCAGTGGTGGGACCATGGGAAAGTTAACTCTGAACTATTAAAACTATTATGTCAGCAGCACACGCTCAATGTCAAGCGTCACATCACCGGATCTATTGGACATTTGGAGACTAAGATAGTGGAACTAGAACAGCTTAGTGAGTCCACGGGAAATCGAGGATGTATTGAAATCCTCAAGACTAAAAAGATGGCTTTAGCCGACCTGCTGGACACAAAAGTACAAGGTGCACTGTTCTGTTCCCTTATGCAAAATATAGCCGAGATGGACACTCCCTCTGGCTGCTTTTCTGGCTTGGAGAGGAAGCAAGGGCAGAGGAAAATGATACACTCTCTGCTAACAGACACAGGGCAGAAGCTGACGGAAGATCAAGAAAAGAGCCATGGAGTTTTACTCCTCACTGTTTCAGAGTTAATATGAGGAGAATGGTGAACTGTTTCAGGAGTTCTGTGACGGACTGCCTCAGGTCTCTGAAGAGATCAACTCCAGGCTAGAGCGCCCCCTGTGTGTGCAAGAGTTTCATGCTGCCCTCTAGAGCATGCAGGGCAGGAGGGCCCAAGGCATTGACGGACTCAGCGTTGCGTTTCATAAAGCGTTCTGGCATATCTTATCACAAGATATACTGGACGTGTTTAACAAGAGCCTTGCCTCTGTTTCCTTGCCTTTGTCCTGCCGGAGGGCTGTCATAAGCCTCCTTCCAAAAAAAGGCAATTTGCAGGATATAAAAAACTGGCGTCCTGTGTCTCTCCTCTGTACCGACTATAAGATCCTCTCCAAAGCCTTGGCCACAGAGCTGAGAGAAGCTACAGTGCACATCATCCACTGGGACCAGCCGTACTGTGTGCCCGGCAGGTCGCATTAAATCAAGAAAAGGCTTTTGACCACGTTGAACACCACTTCGTCTGGAAGACCATAGAGAAGTTTGGGATCAGCGCTGGTCTTTTTGCCAAGATCCATGTGCTGTATAGTGACATTGAGAGTGTGCTCAAGTTTAATGGTGGCTTGTGTGCTCCTTTTAGAGTGCATAGAGGCGTACGGCAGGGCTGCACACTGTCCAGGATGCTCTATGCACTCTCTCTGAAACCCCTCCTTCATACAATGCGCTCGAATGTTCAAGGTCTGCTTTTACCTGGTTTCACTAGGAATGTGGTTTTATCTGCCAATGCTGATGATGTTGTTGTTTTTATAAAGGATCAGCAAGATATTAATGCGTGGGCTGGTATTATGAACAAGTTCTCTAAGGTGCCGGCTGCAAGGGGGTAAACTGGGGAAAGAGCGAAGCCCTTGCTGTTGGGGAGTGGCGTGGGGGTCTCCCGGTTCTCCGTCAAAGCATGACCTGGAAAAAAGATGGCCTAAAATATCTTGGCATCTACCTGGGGAATGAAACTGTGAAAAAAAAGAACTGGGAGAATATCACTGAAAAGGTTTAAGGCAAACTGTCGAAGTGGAGATGGATCCACTCACACATGTCTTACAGAGGAAGAGTGTTGGTTTTAAATAATCTTGTAGCCTCTCTGCTGTGGCACCGGCTAACCTGTTTGGACCCACCTTCAGGTTTGTTAGCCCAGATCCAGGCAAAGATGGTTAGTTTTTTCTGGGATAGATTGCACTGGATGCCACAGTCAGTTCTGTTTTTATCTAGAGAAGAGGGGGGCCAGGGCCAGCAGAACAGCTGCCTTTAGGATACGTTTCATTCAGAGGTATCTAACAGGGCCTTCGAATTTAGTGTGGAGGGATGTGGCCAGCTGTCTACTCAGGCGTGTCAATAGCTTGGGACAGGATGCTGCTCTGTTTTTGACTGATTTTAAATTTTTAAAGTTAAGTGGGTTGCCTCCATTTTATCAGGGTGTTTTTAAATCCTGTGCTCTTTTTAATTGGACGAAGTTTCAGAAGTCTAACTCTCTGCAAAAGTTGTTGAAAGAGCCTTTAGTCTGCGGTGGTAGATTGGATGTCTGCAGTAGCGCCGTGCCTTGGCTGATGGGGCGTTGTGCAGTTCAAAGCTCGTGACATTGAAACAGCTGGTGAACACAGTGGGGCTGGCGCTCTCCCATGCCCAGTTTCTGAGCTCTGTGCTGGGGGTGTGATCTGTCTGGCTGGTCCAGAGATGCCTGGAGCTCTGGAGGCAGAGGCTCTCTGTAAAGGAGAAGAGTTTTTTAGTATTTTAACTGGCGTTTTTAATCTTTTTGGTGCTGTGTTCTCCGTCCATGTTTTTATCGGGGAAGTCACATACAGCAAGAAGAACAAATCTAAGTGCCAAATTTTAAACTTCTTGATAGGTGAGGCAAAATTAGCCATATACGCAAGTCAGCCTGAGGCTGTGTGGGATGTTGTGACCTTGTGGAAGCAGAACATTAAAGCCAGATGGGGGGTTGGATTTCTGCTTCTACAAGGCCACACACAATGTAGAAGCTTTTCGGCAGCAGTGGGGATTTGAGGACGGTTTATGTGCAGTGTCTCTTCAGGGAGATCTGACTTTTGACTTTTGCAGCATGTCTAGGCTAGATGATACCTGTCTGCCCATTTAACTAATGTGTTTGTGCCAATATTGTAAATAAAGCAGTTTTTAAAAGTCAAAAATCTCTCTCTCTTTCTCTCTCTCTCTCTCTCTCTCTCTGCCTCTCTCTCTCTCTCTCTGAGTGTGACCGGAGCGTGAGGTGTGTGAGCGAGTGCGTTGAGCGTTTCTTTTCGCATTTTTCTCTATTTTCTAGTTTTGGTATATGGGGTTAGGTTTCACAGTTCATTAATCACAAGTCACTTTATTTGTCTGTTGCTTTAGATTTATTGGTTTCCTTTTTGTTTCTTTGTATTTAGTTGGTTTTTTGCCCGTACCGGCGTTTTCTGCCGGTGACGTGGCAGACGCCATGGCCAGCGGGGTTTTCAAATCTTTAACCCGGAAAAATGGGGTAAAGATTGCGGCCACTTTCCCCTGCAGTGTGGAGGAGATCAGCATTGCTGTGGGGGAAAAAGTCGGACACGTCAGCATTAAATCGGCCGCTCGGATGAACAGTGCTGTGGTGATTTTCCTGGATCGGGTGGAGAAGGTGAACCGGCTCGTCGAGACAGGTATCACCGTGAAAGACGCCTTTGTGCCGGTTCTGCCTTTGACGCAGCCAGCGACGAAGGTGGTTCTGTCCAATGTCCCCCCCTTCATATCCGATGAGTTTCTCAGCAGAGAGCTGTCCAGACACGGGAAGGTAGTGTCACCACTCCGCATGATCCCGTCTGGATGTAAGTCTCCGTTGCTGAAACACGTAGTGTCTCACAGAAGACAGCTCTATATGATACTTAATAAACGGGATGAGGATCTTAACCTCCGATTCCTGGTGAAAGTAGATGATTATGAGTACGTGATTTTTGCCACTTCCTCGGGGATGAGGTGTTTCGGATGTGGAGGGGAGGGACACACGGTGAGGTCCTGTCCGGCGAGCCGCGATCCGGTCCCGCCCGGTCCCGGAGAGCCTGCGGCGGCTCCTCAGCCGGCCCAGGAGGCTCCTCAGCCGCGGGCGGAGGCCCCGTCAGGCCCGCCGGCGGCGGAGGAGCCGGTCGCATCATCTGAGCGGCCGGTTGAAGCTCCGCGCGTTACGCGGAGGGAAAGTGCTGACGTGTCCGACCAAGAGCACGGGGTGAGTACCACAGATACACCGGGTGTCAGTATGAATGAGGTGGGTGAGATGAGTGGAAGTGGTGTGAATGAGAATGGGCAGAAGGAGGGAGAAGAAAAGGGAATAGATGGCGAGTGTGAGCAGATGAATGAAGGTGGTGTGATGGAGAAGGAGAACGTGAGTGAGGTGTGTGAACGAATGGAGAATAGGGCAGGTGACAGTGAAGGAAAAGGGGATAAGAGGACAGACAGTAGCTTGTGGAGTGAACAGGTGGAGGGGGATACAGCTGCAGGCCTGAAGCCAAAAGCTGGAAAAAAAAGAAGAAAGACTCGAAACACAAATGAGGCTAAAACCAGCAAAATAGATCAGAGCAAGGTGGTTTCAGAAAGTGAAAGTGAGGAGTGGGTGACAGACGACAGTGATTTTCCACACATGAGCAACAGTCAAAAAAAAAAGCTATACAGTGCTGAAAACATAAAGAGTTTTTTACAGCAAACCAAAAATCAACGTGGGGTGAAAATAACAGACTTTTTCCCAGACATTCACTTGTTTTACCTGTCAGCTAAGGCCAGCATGAGCAATAAGGAGGAGGCTGGGATTACTGCACAGGAAATACACAGATTAAGGAAACTGGTGCTTAAAGCAAAACATATGCTAGATGATGGAAAAGGCAGCTATGTTGGTTTTAATTAATTTATTTGTTTCTATCCTGGTTTTTAACATCTCCCTCAATATGGATGTTTTTAAACTAGGGGTTTTAAATGTAAATGGTGCAAGAGAAGCAAGAAAGAGAGCTTTTATCTTTGACACAGCGCTAAGGCAAAAAGTTGATGTTCTTTTTTTACAAGAAACCCACAGTGATTTTAAGAATGAAACTGAATGGAGGAGGGAATGGGGAGGTGAGGTGATTTTAAGTCACCACACCCATGTTAGTGGAGGAGTGGGTTTCCTTCTCTCCAAAGCTTTTAAACCTAACTCCCTGGAGGTCCAGAGTATTGTGGATGGCAGGTTGCTTGTGCTTAGAGCTCAGTTCGACCATTTTAAAGCGGTTTTTATCAACCTTTATGCCCCAACAGTCGGTGCAGAGAGGAAGCAGTTTTTATCCAAAGTAAATGATGTTTTAAATGGGTGTACTACGGAGGATTTTTTATTCTTGGGTGGGGATTTTAACTGCACAGAAGACGCGACATTAGATCGCAATCATGCAGAGCCTCATCCAGCCTCTCAGCACGCTCTCAGGCAGCTGGTTCACACCCACGGTCTGGTGGATATTTGGAGAAGGGTGCACCCAGACTCCAGACAATATACCTGGTCCCACCTGAGAGAGAACAGGGTCTCCTTAGCCAGACTAGATCGTATTTATTGTTTTAAACATCTCTTTAATCTTGTTCAGGATTGTTTTATTATGCCAGCTGTGTTTTCTGATCATTCTTTGCTTTTATGTAAGGTTTTAATCAGAAATTTCAAGCCCAAAAGCGCCTATTGGCATTTTAATTCAGTCTTAGTGCACGATAAGAGTTTTAGAGAGGTTTTAGAGTATTTCTGGGGTGTTTTTAGACAGAGGAAGGGGGATTTTAGTAGTCTTAGGCAGTGGTGGGACCACGGTAAGATACAAATCCAACTCCTCTGTAAGCAGCACACTCTCAATATCACCAGAGACATCACCAGGTCTATGAGGGAACTAGAGACCGATATAGTGGAGCTTGAGTCCACAGAAAATCGAGGCTGTATTGAAAGCCTCAAAGAAAAAAAAATGGCTTTAGCCAACCTGTTAAATGTTAAAGTACAGGGCGCACTGGTCAGGTCCCGGTACCAGAACATCAGGGACATGGATGCTCCTTCTAGTTTTTTCTTCAGCCTGGAGAAAAAGAATGGACAGAGGAAGGTAATCCACACACTGCTTTCTGACACGGGGCAGGAGATCAAGGAACCAAGCCAGATACGGCGGCGAGCCGTGGGTTTCTACACAGAACTCTATGGAAGCGAGTATGTGTACGAGCAGAGGCTCATGGAGGGGTTCTGTGAAGGACTACCTCAAGTCTCAAAAGAGACCAACTCACGGCTCGCTGCCCCGCTCTGCATGCAGGAGCTCCAAGCTGCACTGCAAGCCATGCAGGGCCACCGTGCCCCGGGCATTGATGGACTCACTGCCGAGTTTTACAGAGCGTTCTGGGGCATCCTAGGGCAGGAT
>CAAKHG010003459.1:20639-37771 GCA_901007715.1 Dactylopterus volitans
GGGAAAAAGAAAAAAAGAAGGGGGGGGGGGTGGGTGGGGGGGGGGGGGGGGGGGGGGGAGCGGTGGGGGGGTGGTGGTGTCCGGTTGACTCTCACCGCTCTCATACAACGTTTGGAATCTCGTATCTATGCGCTGCAACGGCCTGCTGCGTCTCAGTCAAGGAAAACGGCTTCGAGCACAGAAACGATTCAAATGAACAAACTCGAGTCTAAACCAGGTACAGAAAGAGGAACGTGGGTGCAAATGGGAAAAAAAAAACGTGCCGCTAAAAAACAAAGACAAACGCAGCATCGTCAAACGCGCCGCAAATAGAGAAACGACGCAACTAGACGCTAGTGTGACTTTTATGTGTTTAACAAGCATAACGCGTGGTGTGCAGCGCTGCATGTTATGGACGACTGTGATCAGAGGGGCTTTTTTAATGTGCTATTATCACGGGTGCTTGATATCAATCTCTAATAATCAGCAGGCTAATCTACATGCAGACATGCAGCTTTGTGTCGTCTGGTGTAAAATACAAAAAAAAAAAAATCACGTAACGCGCAGCGTTGTACAGTGATATAAACATAACATATGAATAGAATCAAAGAAAAGTCACACTAGCGTTCCCGCCGTGTGCTGAAGCGCCGCGGCTCAGTCAGCTGTTCTGTCTTTTTATGTTCGAAGCCGTTTTCCTTAACTGAGACGCATCAGGCCGTTGCAGCGCGCCGGATTTCGCCGCTTCGCCGTGACCGCGCTTCGTCTTCATTGGCTAGCGTTCCGTTCCCATGACGATCCGCGCAGGACAGGCTCGGTTTCCCTCGGTGTCCCCCCCCACATACTAAAGGATTTACCATCGTAAATAATGATGTTTAATTCTTAGAACTTAGACTACTGTTGTCATACCTCAGTTATGTTACTGTATTTTTTGCACTATCAGAGAAATTAAAAATACTTGCACAAAAAAACAAAAAGAGGACTAAAATTATGTATTTGCGACTTGTTTTTTTGTTTTGTTTTTTGTCGCGTCCTTGTTGTGCCAAACCTGCACTCAACCGTAACCCCCAAACTCGAGGTTGTACCCGCGTACTCCCGCACGTCTTCAAAACACATCTGCATGGGGATGTAAGAGGACGAAGCTATTTACCGCTCGTCATCAAATCGCACATGGTCAAAGTGACCATGAATACGAGCTCCCTCGCAAACCTCGTATTTTTTTTTATTCATCTGCGTGAGGGAGTTCCATTCATGGCCGATATCTGCGCGCCGATTTTATTGTGCCACAGCGTCGCAAGGTCAGGGGAAGACAGGATGCGGGGTTTTTGTGGTCTTAGCGTGCGCGAGTTTCAAGCAACAACAGCAGTGGCTGCCATGTTTCATTAGCTGAACACACACACACGCACACACACTGTATTGACCTCTATCACACACAAACTGTCTTGCTGCCAGAAATACTCCACCGGCACACCAAAGGCGGTCCGCCGCGAAAAATAGTGCCTAACAAACACACCACTGGCTCCTGTTGTGGTGTAAATCCAGAGTTACCAGGTAAAAGCCTGCATGAATTTTACATTCTAGAATTAAAGACGACCTCCAGCTGCTTCAGATCCCAGATGTTTATCAGCACCTATGTGATGATGACGACGATTAAATTCTTTATGTCGAATATGTAAATAAAATAAATAACAGAAAAGGAAACAAGACAAGGAAAAAAAAACAAAAAAAAACAAGATGAAGCATTTGATACTATCAAAAAAGTGCAGTGCACCATAATCCACTGTCAGAACTCAAATAAACGTTACTTCAGTAGCATAAATTAATCGCAGGAAGAAGTAGAAATCTACCCCTTTTTTAAGGGTTCATCATTCCTCATATGAGGAATTTATAAAAATCTGCTTCCATTTGCATTAAATAACATATACAACCCAATACCGTACATATATATAAACAACTATCCAGATTTTACTTATAACTCCATATAATAAAGAAGAAATTCCATATCCAAATTGAATATACAACCCAAATAATATACTGTAGATAAAACAAAAACAACTATCCCTGTTTTATATACGTCCCAGATAATATAAAAATAAACAATTAGCCCAATTTTATACATATACAGTATATCCCAAATAATAGAAATAATTATCCCAATTTTATACATATACAGCATATCCCAAAAATAAAACTACGTAACGAAGGCCACTCATTGATTGCCACTTTTTGCTCAGCCAAAAAATGCTCCTTCGGGGGTTTAGGTGATTGAGGCTATTTTTTTCACCCACCAGACCCACAAAGACACAACAGTCCATATGCACACAGCAGACTGAGGTACAGCAGGAGCCGCTGGTCCTGCGCTCTCACGCTGCCCTCATGTTGTTCACCATCTCCTCATGTTGGCTCCATTAAATCCCCAAAAGATCAGAGCTGTTTCTGGTGTTGCCGCCTGGTAAGCAGCCTCTTAAAGACCAGTGTTCTACAGCTGTTGCCCGTCTGCTAACCCCCTGTGGGCGTTTCGGAAGTTTTCTTTTAGCGGCGGACCAATGTGCGTTACGTTGCGGTGAGATTTATGGTTTTTCTTTCCCTTCTTCCTATTAATCTCGAGGGCTGAAATGGCTACATGACACCCTGAAAACTGCCCCTGCAAGAGTGGGGGAGTAGTTTGGCAGGTGCATCCTTAAAGTGGACAATTGCGTAGCATTTGTGCCTTTTAGAGAATTTTTCTTGGAAACCGCGGAAGGGACCTGCAGGCGGGCCTCTTGTGCTTCCATCCCCGGCGATAACGCCAGTTACGGAAATATTCAAAGGCCTTTTCACATCGGGGTCAAATTGATTTCTGAGTCCAAAAAAAAAAATATTTCGGTCGAAGGCACAAACAGCTCGCAGGACATTGAACAACAGCAGCAACAGCAGCTGCGGCAGCAGCGGCAGCAGCCCACACACCCGCGGACAAATGCCTTCCCTCATGCTAAAGACAGAAATCATTTAAAGCGTCAACAGACAGAATGTTTATTCACCAAAACTTGAGACATCAAAGCCCTGCAAGCATGACACCCAAAAAATTGGTGGTGGGCGAGTGTTCTCTTGTTGCTTCTCTTTTTTTCCCTGCTCCCTCCCCTCCAGCGCGCCGCGTCGTCTTTGGCTGGCTCCTTTATGAGTGGGTGACGAGCAGACATGAGTAATATTGGAATGCAAAAGCGCCTTTTTTGTAATTATTTAATCCTGCTTTCTGGGTCAATAAAGCCAGTGAAAAAATTTCTTTGGCGGGCGCACCCCCTCATGAGATGATGAGCTGCTGGCAAAAACGGATCAGACGCCAATCTCATATTCCGCAATTTGAGCTCGGAATTGGGTTAAAACAACCAAAGCGTCTCTCGATAAAAGCATGCTGTTCTGGGTCTTCCGCGCCCGCCGTGCATCTCCGCTCATTCCACCCGGCGCCCCGTCTCGCGCATCGCGCTCCCGAAACCGCAGAGCCGTCAAAACATCTGGCTCGATCTTGTTTAGCGATGTGTTTGGTAATCACGCTCCACATTTGTCGATAAGCGTGAATGCTACCAATTTCCCCCAATGCGGCCTGTCCTCCTCCATGTCGCCACGGTTTGCGAGGGAGTCATACGGTGCAGGGTGGCGACTCGCGGCGACGCCTCGAGCTCCCCAGCTGTTGGCGTTGATCGACCATTATTATGTATCATCATCTGTTAGTAATTCTGCTGTGTCTTCTGTGATTTCCTTGGTTTTCGAGTCCTCTACATGTGACATCATTTTGAATCCAGGGTCTGAGGGCAGAGGGCGTCATCCTACTTCCGGCTGAGGTGACTGACTCCTTCCACACCACCGGCGGTCTGACCGACAGCAGCCGAGTTCGCTGCTCTTTTGTTTTTTTTACACGGCCGACGCGTCACACAAGTTACGGACACGAGCTAACGCTAAGCTACCAGCGCGGCTCTGTGACGCAAGGGACACGAGTTAGCGTGCCCATCCACATCAGCGTTGACCTGTGACGTCAGCAGTCGTTTTTTTTTTTTGTGTTTTTTCTTTGGCCAGTCTCAAAGGGGCCTCTGGAGACACCATTCGAGAATTCGACAGCCGCTCAGGCGCAAAAACATTACAACCATGCAACACTAGGTGGCAATATAACAGTTACGTAACAGTTTAAGCTGAATCCGACATAAGAGCGCATAAATAAACGCTGGCTGAAACAATCGCGACAAAACTCCATGCGCATGTTTGTACGCCAGGTCCAAACTTTGCTGTGTAATTTTGTGATGTCCCACCACATGGGGGCATCACAAACGCAAAAAAAACATTTAAATCTAAAATTCAGGTTTTGTGTAAGGTTTTGTTTTCAGGCTCTCCAGTCATTAATTGATAAATCCACAAAATGTGGTATTAAGTTATTGAAGTGGGCGTGGCTTAAGCTTCCACAGAAATTTTCAACACATCTGCAGCCAACAACGTATGTAGAAGTTCACCACTCCGTAGTTCTCAAGATTGCAAAATCAATTAAGATCTTCGTCACCACGAGTCTTTTTTGAAACGCACCCGAAACTGACACAGGGAGAAGGGGAAAGAAAAACATTGCCAACTGTTTTTAACGGGGTCTTCCGGCTATTTAGCGTCGCAAGATTTAGGTAACTCGCAACAGAACCGCTGCCCTGACGGGTCCTGAGATGTGCCGATAATCAGAGTTTTGCTCCATTGCCAGACTCCTGCTTTACGTTGCCTTGATATAATTTGATAGCACTTTTCATGACAGCCTGGGGGGGGTTTGTTGTTGCAGAATATCAGTGACACACCGTGCAACACATGTGACAGCTAGTACATGAGCTGCAGTCGCGCTGCGCTTTCGCAAGCTTATCGGCACTTAAAAAGAGCCTCAGGTTGCATCAAATGTTGCATCAAACAATCACCCAACCACACGCTGATGGCGGAGGCTGCCACGCAAGTCGACGACCTGAACGCCCTTAATCACCCCAGACTGCGGGTATTAACTATTGATCATCGGGCAACTGATTGCCATTGTGAATGTAACCGATTAAAAAAACGAAGGCGCATCCCATGCGCCATTTTATCCGGAGATCACACTGACCGCAAGAGACTGCGAGCGGGCGTACATCGGAAAAACTAGCGGCTTGGGTCGCTACTCCAAAACCGGGGAGAGCGGCAGAAAAATGAATTCGAAGAAGAAGAAGAGGCTGCGATGCTTGAAAGCATCGCAGCGTAAAAGAGGACAACGCTCGCCCGCCACCCTCCCGGCTAACCGTCAGAGGCTAGCCAGCTAACCAGAGGAGGCTGTGGCGATGCGACGCAGCGGATCTGCGCTATGGTGGGCGCTACGCACCAGTCTAGGGGTCTGGTATCGTAACATAAAAATGGGCCGACAACTAACAACGCAAATGACAAAGGTGAGCTTTATTCACCGCATACAATATACAACACCCTCTACGGAAAAAAAAGAAGCTCATCATCAGGGCGAACTCAGCCCAAAATAATAAACAAAACGGACTATCTTCCCAAGGACATATTGGCGATAAACATGGGAGGAAGGCGGGAGGTTCGGTGAGCTACTGAACAATGAACCGGGCCATCACATCCCCTCAAGACCTGCATTCTCTGGCCGCGTTCTGCTGTTTGAGCTTCGCAAGTCAAACTTACCACCACCAACCACTGAGCAAACCCTAAACCGAGGAAAAGATGTGCACGCCGTACCCTCATCAATTATTACTCAGGGCGAAAGGAGACGCGTGAAATCTGCAAAGCTCGCTCTCCACTAAATTTTAATCACAGTTATGAGTCACGTCACGGAGACACACGCGGAGCCAGACCGCCGCTAATTAGTGGCCGCTTGGCCCACGCTGAGAGGTCAAATGATCCGCGCTCCAGTCTCAGCACGGCGGGGAGGAGGTGCGAGATGGGAGGGTTGGAGGTAGCGCATCACTTGCGCCGCTCTGTGGTCCCACAAGGACGACCCCTGACCTTTCTCCAGCCCACGCATCCCATATCTAAGCAGCCGCGGGGGCCACCTAAGGGGCCACGAGTCCTTCTTTCCTGTCTCCCCGCAGTTTGCTGACTCTCGGCGGCCGTCTGCCGTGGCGGTCGGGAGGAGCACGGCTAACTCTGCTCCACGCCGACACTCGTTGTTCTTCCGCTAACAGCAGGATGTGTGGACGACACGGAGGACATTCATGTCGTGATATGCCGCTTGGACTATTTTCACCGGAAAACCTTTTTTTTCCAATTCCCAAAGTGTAGCAAAAGCACCAGACTTCAGAACGGGGGAACCTGGTTTTGCGTCACCTGTGGCCCATGATGAAGCAGAGATGGTATTATGTTGATGTCACGATCCGACCTCAAAAAAATCAGAGGCCCTGGGGTCAATCAAGGTATTTTTTTCAATGAATACAAATCAACTTATCACAAAAAAAAAAGCCTGATGTCTGCAGAGACACAGGCGCCATAATCACAGATCATAATCTGCGGCATGATGCGGCTAAAAATGGCGGCGGTCCGGTATTGTGTTTTCATGTTGTCCGTCTACGAATCGCATTCTTCTGATAAACCATAAAGTCCTCAAGTTGAACACGGATTTAAACTTGAGCTCAGGGACGGACTGATTAGATTTTGGTGGTCAAAAGGTCAAAGTCAAGGTTACTGCGACCTCACCAAAGACATTTTTTTTAGTTACAACACTGGATGTGATATGCGGATTATGATAAGCGAGACATTTCGTGTGTGCAAGGTGAAAGGGCAACTTTTCTGAGATTCGCCCCCTCTTCCTGGATACCTATGGAATGCCCGGAGGGGTATTTGTATAAATGTCAATTTGGCCTAAAGGTCGAGCTGATTATTGATTGTCCAAGTGTCAACGGTACTGTGACTGCATAATACAGATTTACTGCCATAAATCTCAATACAATCGTTCTCTGCCTCTGTTTAACAGGTTAAAAATAGAGGCCCCTGTCTGATAAAAATCCTGCCTCCGATGATGGCCACGCCGCCCGCCACTATTCCAGGAAATACTGAACTATTTTAATAACTTTAATGTACCTGAAGTGCGCGCTGCGCGGCTCTGACGTAGGAAGATACAAGTATGTAGGTATCAGCAGACACTTGATATGAAATGACTCAGACTGAGATGGAGCGCGTCCTGTCTTGTTCTTGTCCAACAGCGGATATTTCTCAAAAACGACAGCATGATGCCGTTGACCGGTGAGTGCCCCGGTGCAAAGTATGCGGAAACTGACACAGATGAGCCGACTTGACTACAAAGTGCCAAAATGGAGAAGCTTAAACAATGGAATCTGCCTCCTTCCTCCACTTAAAATTACGAATTAAATGCTTATGGTGAACCAACGTCCCTTTTGGTAAAAGTAGACTGTCCAGGTAGGTTATTGAGGTAGACGGGTAGATTGTCCCATTAGCTTCCTCTAAAGTGACATCGGGCTGGGCCAATTACAACTTTTAAGCCTTCGATAAACAGCACATCCGCCAGAAACATGAAGATGCAGCACCTCCCTCTTAACAATCACTGAGGTGCCCTTGAGCCTCCAGGATTAAGTACCTGTACGCTTCCGAAACGGAGGTCCGTAAATGCCATTATTGAGTTTTAGTATAAAATTCATCCCATGTGGTTGCAGACGCTGTAAACATGTTCATCTCTGTGCATTTTTAACACGGGCTGTGTATGAAGCCACCTTAAGTGGCCATTCGAGGAACTCCAGGGTTCGTTTGCCGGCCACGGAGGTCGCCCCCTTGGAAACTCAGCGCAAATTAGGTCTGCCCAGTTGCCAACGGGACGCCAGATGCGGAAACACCAGAAACGCGCCGTTTCGGGCACCCTGACATTACACACATCTCCCGTTTGCTGAAATCGAAGAAGCTGCTCCAGAATCCACTGTCGTACTTTCCAATAACGTTAGACTTGTCAATCTTACCTTTATTTGACAAGAACAAGGCCCCACACTGGACACCAAACTCGTGTCCAACATCAAGGGCAGAGCAACTTCTTGAGAGGGTGGCAGATAGTAATAGTCGGGGGCTTTATTTTTCAATAGCAGGACGCCCCGCTGACATTCATCAGACTGTGTAATTTCCAAATTGCACTCCAGATCCAATTCTCTCCATTTTCTGCCTCGTGGCAGAGCCCACACCCACGGTGCCAGCGGCACGGCTAGCTAACATAATCACATTTTCCGAGGGTGAGCATTAAGTAAATGAGGTGCTAGACTAGGTGAGAGGGCCCTGTGTGCTGGGGCTGAACCACCTTCTCCTCGCTGCAGGAGCGCCATTGCCAGGAAATAGAGGCATTAAGTGCAAGATGATGATGTGAAATATTAATACTTTGCCAGTCAAAAGGGACACATTTGGACTCATTTTGCCCTCTGCCCGTTCACCCTCTGAACAATACCCCATTGCAGGGGCGAGTCTACGACCCGAGTACTATGGGGGCTCAGTACTGTATGTGACAGACATACAGTGTCCTGCAAAAGTGTCCAGCGCCCCCTGACCGCGTAGCAGTTACAGTAAAACATTCATATCTTTCTACGCATGACATCTAAATTTCTGACGATAATACTCTGAATGAAGTACATTATACATAAGCTGGTAATCTGGTAATGCAAAAGGAGACTTGAAGAGAATCCATGTTTGGTATAAATACTCTGCTCGGTTATGGGAAATCAGAGTGAAGTCCCCTGCAATGAATTGCAAAACAAGCTGAAACGGCATAACTATGGGGTCATAACTAGAGATGCGTATCAATTTATATGCTAACTGAATACTTGGTTGCTTTGGGCAACGCAGTCAGGTAGCAACATTTTGTCCACCCTCTCCCCCGCATCAAGAAACAAAAATTGTATATCCTTTCATGGAAAAACAGTCCTACTTTAGTCTGCATCCTCCATTTTCTTGGTTTGCTCCAAAAATCAACAACAAAAGCGGTCCAGCTGGGACAACAGAGTCTGCTATTCAAATTAATCAATTATCTTGAATAATGTTAATAATAATGTAGTTCCACTTCCTCAAGGGGCGATATTGGCGATGTGAAGGAGGCATGACTCTACTCAGATGCCTCCCCAGAGGTCTTCACCCATCAATCGTGACAAACTTTTGCGCTGAAGGAACCGACCAAGGAGTGGAGTCAGACCACTCAGGGTGGGCGTCGTAAACAGCAGAACATTTGCCGATGCTCAGTGAGCATCGAATCAGCCAGGAGGAACGGAGTCGACCGGAGTCGCGCAAGTATGAAGTAGAACTGGAGTCATTAATGGAATGTCAGCAAAAATAAACACAGCTCCTCAAGACTCCACTGTTGTGCGTTTCGCCTGCTGAGTAACGTGCTGGTTTGACACTACCTAACGAGCTGCCATGTTAGCCTGGCCAGCGCAGGATCCCCTTCAAAACAACTGAAACGTTCACTCAAAATCTCTTAGCCTTAAGCCGCGGAACCTGGAAAACTCGATTCTTTAAGTCACCGCCACCATTTTAGTCGCCACCACTACGTTTTGTTTGTGCGCGCTCATGCTATCTGCTGGCATTAGCGTGATTTTTCTCTTCCCCCTAAAAAGGCTGCAGGTGGACCGGCGGAGGGGTGGCGGGCTTTCAGTCACCGGCAATCAACATCAGACAGAATAGAGACATTTCTGTGGCATGCTATTTACAACAAGGCTGCTTGATTACCCCTCCTGCACTTTCCATTTCATGTAATGGAACAATTAGTTGCACCGTGCGCCGCTTGTTTATCTGCCCACTCCCCCCCCCCCAAAATAGCAAAGACAGGGAGTAATTGTGCACACTCACCTGCAGCCACTTAGGAGGAAGCCAGAGGGGACACACGGCGGAGATTTCACCGCAGTCGATGCCAAAATAAAAACGCGGCTTTAACTTTAACGCACAATCAAATGAGCAAATGCAACATACTGTAGGCACGCAGCATTGGCTGCTGGAGGTTAGCGAAGTATAAAGTCTTGAACCAAAATAAAATCCCTAAAATTTGGGGGAAAGAGGTCGCCTCTTTAAAACGAGGAGAGCGACCTTCAACAAATTGAAGGTACCGCTGATTCAAGACTGATTATGCGACTAATGATTGTTAAAAGTCGGCAGAAAATGCTCAGAAGAACGTAGATAAATACAGAGTTCAGTCTGGTGCTGGTCTGCCGTCACGCTCAGGATGATTCAATGCCGGATCTCTTTGGTCGGGACTGAAAGCCTGAACGTCCCTTCGTCAGGTTGGAGGTGGTTTGTTTGCTGGGTAGACCAAACAACCACACCACACCACACCACGGTTTGCCATCAGTCGGACTCTGGTGGGGTTCTGTTTGAGATAAGAACACGATCCGACCTCGACTCAACCCCACCGCACATCTGTTCTGCCGATTCCAGTCGTACGTACAACTTTGGACGTTTTTGTGTTGGGCACGTCATAATACCTCTTCGACTGAACCATTGTTTCCCAGTTCTGGTCCTCAGGGAGCCCCCCTCTCTCCATATTCTAGATATCTCACTGCTCCAAAACAGCTGATCCAAACGATCACCTCATCATGAAGCTCTGGTAACAAGCCATTCATTTGAATCAGGTATGTTGGACTATAGCGACATTTAAAACATGTATGGTGGGGGCGTGGCCCCTGAGGACCAGGACTGGGAACCATCAACCTAAAGTGTCTTGATATCACCCTTCAATGACATCACTGCATCAACGCAGTCTTCCTTCATTTTCTAACTATACTGTTCTCCGTGATCAATGTTAGGCATGTAATAAGTGTTGACCCAGACGAGACCAGCCAGTGAAGTTGGCCATCAGCTGGGACGTTGGAAAGTGTATTTTGGTGCAGCCATCGTCAGAAACCAGCATTTTCCTTGCGCGTCACGAGCTGTGCTCCCCGTGCAGTGAACGGAGACCAAACTTGAGGCAATTTTGCAACAATTTAACCGACCTTAAACTGCAATTTCCCTTTAGAGCTCAGTGAAGTGAGGGGCCAAAGATCCTGGACCAGGACACTGCAAACTGCTATCATCGTTCAACTAAATTATTTTAAAAGATTTCAAAGTTGAAGAAGGAAAAAAAAAAGATGGCACAAGTCCACAGAAATGTTTCTGTCAATGTTCAAGGATAAGACAGCGGAGTAGCTAATTTTATGGTGCCAAACTGGACAGTAACCAGAATTTCATCATCAGATATTTCCCAAGATGGCAAAGATGTCATCACCTTACAACACTGCGTTGTTTTTGAACGATGCACGCCCAGTTAACCTGTGAGGAACAACTAACGTGTTTATTTAAATCGTCATTTAAATCAACATTACTTAGTCATGCTTCAATTTTACCTTTAACTGCCGAATGTGAGGCCCTTTGCTTACTTTTTCTGAGTCAGTGAGGACCATCAACTGTGTATAACCTGGACAACGCGCCTCCACTCCTTCCCCCGCTGTACAACAATGGCACCATAGTACGCCGGAATCAGTACAGCAGCGAATGGAGATGCAGTATCGCACCCGACTCACTAGCGAGATCAGTTTACTATTTTATAAGTATATTTTATGGTGTGTAACAGACAGTAATGGCTGCCGAGATCTGGCATGACATGTCCTCTCTACCTTCTTATGTCCGAAAAAGAAGGTTATAGATGCCTCCTTGATATCCGATATTTCACTCAAAGCCACGCCCCCATTCATGGCATCAGATGCCCAAAAAACCAAACTTACGAGAACAAACAAACAAACAAACTGAAATGACTGAAAACATCTCTCGGAAAATCTGGGTGAAGAGTACTTTGATATTTCATTTTGGCCAAATTCCCGTCCACTATATTTCGGAGGAGGCGGGGTTTACCATCAATATGGCAGCCACCCACCAGGGGCCAATGGAGATCTTTTGGCCTCGTCGGCCTTCTAGTTTACATACAGCACACCGCAGGTCTAAGGTGTTGCCCTCCGGAAGGGGAAAAACGTTGCCCACGCCTGCTACAAAAATTACCATCACACAGGCATACTGTCCATTCCTGCAGCATTGCTTCATACACACACACACACACACACACACACACACGAATATATGATCACTACTTACCCATCAGATATTCAGAAACACACCAGGATGTTGTGATCATGGCATCAGAGGGGAAGTCCCGATTGTTCCTGCGAGTGCGATGCCGTGTCAACGGAAAGGACACCGGAATAACATCAGATCCAATTTCTTATCATTATCAGCATTCAAACTGGCGTTCGCCACCGCCTCATCACGTATGCGCTTCCTCCCTCCCACTGGTACCTGCATCCATGTCGTCTCAGTCCTCTTTGACTGATGTAAAGGCTTCACCCCCAAGACTTGAGCGCCTGATGATTTATTCATGCCCAGACACATGATTTATTAAAACACACACAATTTGTTAATCCTTAAGAAGAACTGAAGGATGTGGCCTGCCATTGATTCAGTCTCGTCTGCTCATGTATGTTATTTTTTTTATTTTTTTTTTTTTGCCCGTGCGAGGAATTCCACCCCGTTGCCCAATTAGCCAGCCCCATCAAATAATGAAGCCAGGAATTACAGAGAGAATGCACTATCTGTGATTCCGCACTCTATTATTCCGTGTATACAGCTGTGCAGCTAATTATGGGCTTATCCTAATTATTATGGATTTTTGTCCTTTCACAACAATCGCTCACGGGGCGCAGATTTGATGAACCGCGGGGAATACGGCCAATTACGCCCCAAAAAAAAAAGAGAGAGGAAAAAAAAAGGTAAAGTAAATCCAACTTTGACAAAGAAGTGCGCAGCTACGTCCTGACGAGCGCCGGAACGCGAGGGTGTGTGGCGAGCCGGGAGGCCGGCGGCGGCGGCGGCGACGCGCCTCCGCTGGGGAGGCGCATAGAGATGCCAGGTGTGTGCCACACAAAAAGATAAAATGACGTTAGCTTAATAATACGGCCTACCAGGAGGCAAACCTATGAGAGAAAACAAAACAAAAAAAGCAACATGGGGGGACGGTTGAGTCACTTGTGTCGAGCTGGAAACTATTTATTTGACACAAGTTAATTAGACATGTTCATCTCTTTCATCGGGACCACCTTTCTCTGCAGAGGTTCCATAACCCGATCCGGCATAATGGCAACACACAGGCGTTTTGGCACCGGTGTCAATCAATGACACTGCTCTGTGTTAACTCACCTCCTTTGTTGCACATTTTATTCAGCGGCCTTCACTCTCGCAGAGAGGCAGAGAAAGGGCTCCCCAAATTAATTGGATCAACGATTAGGTGACAGGCATCCCGCCCCGCTGGGCAGAGACAATTGCCGAAGAAAGGCGCGACGCAGGCGGCGGCTTAAAATTGACACTTGAATTAGAGAATGAAGAATGGAGGGCAGCGGAAAGGGGAGGGAGGCCGGTCGGTGTGAGGTCCTCCAGGAGCTCAGACTCGGGCTCGCCCCCGGTGCGCCGCCGAAGCAGTTTTGACTGTCGGCGATATCAAGTTATGGAGCTGAGCTGAATTTTTTTTTTTTTCTCTCTTTCCATGGTATCATCCTGTTGGAGGCGATGGAAAACATTTTTTTTTTTTTTCTGTTTCGGTGACCCAGCCTCAGCGCGGTCAACAAGGACGAAGGCACCTGCGGTGGTTTCGCGTGAAAGAGCGTCCTTGCAACGCTGACACCCGGAAAATTGGAGAATAAACTTTTATGCGGCAACTTCAGAAAGGAATATTTCATCCGGCGTGAGGTACATCTCGGAGATATAGAGCTACCTGGCAAACAGGAGGCATCATGCACCGTTTTTATTATTTGGGAGGGTGGCTCACACGTTCACGGCACATAAAGCAGTGTCACAACAAAAAGCCTGTTTGTCATTAGACCCCAGATATCAGGAACCAGCCACAACAGCAACCAAATTACCCTTTTTATATCATAAACATTATAAAGGGGGATCTACTCGGTTCAGTTCCAGGTGTTAATTTGTTTTCTGGGCTTTTCACCGAGTGTGTCTGTGGGTTTTACCCCTTTAAGCCTTTCCGACGGTCCAGAATGCGGCTGCATGCAACAACAACCAGGAAAATAGATCAGATTTCTCCAGTATGAGCCTCTCTGCACTGGCCCCATAAAATCTAGAACAGAGTTCAGAATCATCATCCTTACCCGCGTATGAGGCCCTTGACGGTATTGCACCATCATATCTTAATGAGCTAATAGTAACTTATCACCCCACGAGAACACTGCGCTCCCAGAATGCAGGTTAACTTGTGGTTCCTAGAGTCCCTAAAAGCAGAACGAGAGGCAGAACCTTCAGCTATGGAGCTCCTCTCCTGTGGAACCATCGTCCAATGTCGGTCAGGCGGGGCAGACACCCTGCCTACATTTAAGAGGAGGCACAAAGCTTCTTTGATAGCTCAGGCTCGCCTTGGACCAGACCCTAAGTTATATATGCTACTATAGGTCTAGACTGCCGGGGGACCATGATGCACTGGGCTGCACTGGGATGCACTGTAATTATCATCATTACTATTATCGGTACTACTATTAGAATAATTAGTGCCACTATTAGTCATAGCGCTTACGATCATGACTGCAGCTGATGTTGCTGTGCATCTGTTTCTGTCCCCCACCCGCTCTCTCTCTCTCTCTCTCTCGCAGCAACTCAAACCAGTCCAGGCAGATGGCTCCGCCCACCTCTGTTCAAGGTTTCTGCCCGTTAGAGGGGAGTTTTTCCTTGCCTTCCTTGCGTTACCGAGTGCTCTTGGAGGGACTGTGGGGTCTCTGCAAATGTGAGAGTGCAGTCTTGGCCTGTTCTAAAGCGCCATGAGATAACGCTGGATGTGATTTGGCGCCAGATGCTTGAGGCTCTACCTGCCCCTGCTCCTGAAGGACGCAATGTCAAACTCGGCAATTGACAATTGTACGACCTAAGTTATGTCTGAAATCCTAAAATAAAAAAGCCCAAACACGTCTCTGGTGTACCGGTCCGTCACCGATCATTCGGACCGCTCAGGCCATCGAGGTTAGTTCAGAGTTCTGGATGAAAACCAGGCGAGGTGAAGTGGTTTTACTCCCTATGATCTTCACGTGTGGCGCAAACCTCTGGAGGTCTGCTGAAACAGCTCGCTGAAATCAGGGCTCAGAGTTTTGTATTTTAATGCCTGCACTTGTCTTTTTTAAGGTTTTGTAATGTATGTTTCTGCTCTTAATCTGATGCTTTTTTTCAGGGTATTTCTTTGCCTCTGTGCAGCACTACGCCGCGCCGCGCCACGCCTTCTCCAACGTCCGATTTCGATCTGTGCCGCACCGGGAAAAAAAAGCATTCTGTTGTCATCTAGTAAGTCTACAAATAGTCAAGACGCTTCCTCCTGGAGGTGGCATTTGATATGTGTCATGCGATTCTCCCGGCGGCGGCGGCGGGCGGTGGCGCCAGGCTTCGGAGCTTGAACTTAGCGGAACAAGTCTACAAAATATGTAAAAATCAATGAGGAGTGAAGCAGCGGTGTGCAGCCACTCGTGGAGTCTGCTCGGCGGCGCCGATTCCGCCACGTTTCCGACCCGACTTGTGCGACCCGGCGCGCCGCCCACAGGCTCAGCTGCAGTCCGGCGGCCTTTCATTTCCCCGCTTTGTCTGGCGCGAGCGGCAGTGTTGATTTATTTATTTGTCTGCTAGCGACTCTGGATCATGGCATGTTCCTTGATGGTCCTTGACGGGTCAGTCGCGGCTGCCACCATGGCAACCTCGAAACCCCAAACAATAACTCTTTTGTGAAATTAACAGTGTGGGTTTGAAAAGCGGCTGTTTGGTTTCCCTTCACTCAAATGTCTCTGTTCATGAAGCAAAACGGAGAAAAGGAGCACTTCTTTGGTGGCGGATGAAAAAACAAAAAAAAATCTTAGATGAAGTGGCACAGTGGCACGGAGTTGATACAAAAGCTGCCGAGCAGTAGGGAGGAACTCCTGCTGTAGGAAGAATATTTAGAATTTACTGTTTTAATCGTGCCATTTTTTTAATTTAAATGTGCCTGTCCGTCGATTTTTGTTGCTCTCCACTCTGTATTGTCTCCTACGTTTGATTTAAAGCACTTTGAATGGCTTGTTGCTGAATTGTTCCATACGGATAAACTTGTCTTGCCCTTATTAGCTAACACTCAGCCAAAGCCCACCCAGGCCCACCCAGGCCTCCATCGGGGTGACTACCCACAGGCGACCATGAAAATATGTGTAGCGAAGACAGCGCTGCCACATCAGCCCTGCACTGATGTGGCAGCGCTGTCTGATGCACCTGCCTCTTTTCACGCCAGCAGAAATACGCCATCCAACGGGAGCGCGTGGGTGTTTTTAGCCTTACATGAATCCTTCCGCCGCCATTATCCCGAGTCCACATGGAGGCCGCGGTGGTCACTGTGATCGCTTGCGTACAATAAATAAAAAAATAAATCTATCTGGTGCATTTGATTGAGGGGGAAAAATTTGATGGGTGAAGTGCTACAAGACTGACGCTCCCCTCAGTGAATGTGTTTGTGGATCTGTCTGGTGGTCTGCTCCAGTGTGTGTGAGTGTGTGTGTGTGTGTGTGTGTGTGTGTGTGTGTGCACGCACATTCACCCCAGCTAAACCAAACAAACATCATCCATCAGCTTCCCAGGGTGAAAGAACACAAGTCAGCGTTTAGAGTCCAGCTCTCCCGCGGCGGGCCAAGGGACCGTCTCACATCAACCTCTTGTGTGTTTTTGTGCGCGTGTGTGTGTGTGCGTAAGTGTGCGTGTGCGTGTGTTCATGACCGAGAAAAGAGGTGCGAGAGGGAGACCTCAGTCTGACCACAATTCACTATGCTGTTTATTGTGCCAGTAACAATATTTTTGCTTTATTAAGACGACTCGCAGTGAGAATTGTCAACGGGTCATGAATGAGTGTCAAGGAAATTTCTATGATTTCATCCAACATCACTGAGCGCTGAACCCGGTCTGATGCAATCCAATGGCACAAGTCAGAGACTGATGCAAAATTTGAAACCGCATTCGAGCTTTTACGCTGGCCAAACAAGCGGGCTCTATGCAGCTCTCGTTATACTTCTGCACAGCGTGGTCGCGAATTCCAGAGGCGTCTGATGACTGTAATACCTGCATGTGGCTATCGGGGTTTGAGGTAAAAAAAAAAAAGGGGGGGGGGGGGGGGGGGGTGTTGGGGG
>CAAKHG010003467.1:2408-27507 GCA_901007715.1 Dactylopterus volitans
ACCTGTTGAGTAATGCCAGAAAGAGATTGCGGCAATTCTAAAAACTCCACACTGGCTTCCGGTCTTTATCAGAATTGACTTTAGGATCCTTTAATTGGTTTATAAAGCTCTATGGACATACTTGTTCATCAGAGCTGCATTTTAAACCACACAGAGTCTTTTTTTTGTCATGAAATATGAAATGTGCTATATAAATAAAATGGACTTGACTTATCTTACGAGCTTGTTTTCTATCTATCTATCTATCTATCTATCTATCTATCTATCTATCTATCTATCTATCTATCTATCTATCTATCTATCTATCTATCTATCTATCTATCTGAGGAAGTCATTTTTCTTTTTATATTTACAATTCATTCTATTCTTTGTCTCCATTTAGCATTGCGCAACTTGTATAGTATTTTACTCATTTCCCTAAAAAGCTGCAGATTCAATTTGCCACAAAGAAGCTCCCTACTTGCAACTCTTCTGTTTTGCACACCCACGTGAATAAAATTGCGTTTTTTTTGTTGTTTTTTTTATTCAGCTCCTGGCCTCGGCTGAAGTTTACCCTCCTCAGCGTGTGAAAAGTGTCAAACACATCACCACGAACCACAGATGGGGGTTTATGTCCTTTCTCACATAAAATGCTCAAAATTCAGCAAAGGAGCCCTAAATTATCCTCAAGTAAAAACAACCAAACAATACAGTCATATAATGAACATGTGGCATGTAATAATTAGTGAAACAATGGATTTGAATCACTATTTCGGGCCCGTTACACTGCGGTCACCCATGGCGACAGAACACTGCCTGCAAGCATGTTCCCGGTTAAACTCTTAACCACAGGTTGAAACTCAGTCCATCCTGTGATGCAACAGTTCAGTTTGTGATGTAACATTTGTTCCCATGTTGCAACATTTCATTCTGCAGACGGCATGGCAGCATGTCCTCCGGCTCGTGCTGCTGCGTCTTTTTTTCCCCCCGGCGATGCGGCTTGTCTTGCAGCGACCCCTCATACTGTGATGCAGCACAGGGCATTCTGGGAGCTTCACAGCCCCACAGTACCTCGAGTGATGGGGCGCGAGATATCCTCAACAGATTTGTTTATGGCTATCAGTCCGTGTATGTGAAAATCCCTAAATATGGCACAATAAGAGGATTAAAACCTAATCCACTTAAGGGCTTAGATTATTACCCTAATGTATAGGCAATATACCATATTGTGTGATCACGACATGAGACATGATGCAGCGACGTCACACGTTACGTGCGTCGAAATGATGAACAAAATAACAAAATATGTTGATTAGAGTGACATGAGCGCCATCGTGGTGCTTCTCATCTTCTGTTCAGCATCCAGCATCCAACAAAGTCCATGCAGACGCGCATGCATGCACGCACACACACACACAGACACAGGCACGCACGCACGCACGCACACACACACGCACACGCACACACAGGCGTCAAATTACTGACTATTGGGGTCATACTAAAAATAGGAAGTTACGTTTGACCATTAATGCGAATGCCATGTTTCCATTAGATGGTGTAATCATGAGACACTTGACCACATAACTCCAACTCACCATTCCTCATCCCCTCACATGCGGTGTTATCGGCTGGCAAGGCTCAGTGAGGCAGAGGTCTTCACATGTACATGATTCAAGTGGTCAGAAATAGGCCGATTTCAGGGAGAACATGCCGGGAATGTCTTAATCTCAGACCGCTAATCTCAGAAATATCTGCTGCTCCTGGAAAATGGTGTCTCCCTCTGTTGCACGTTCGCAACAATTAACTAATTAACCGCGTCAGCGACGCAACGCGGCAAGGCGTGCCCGGCATGGCTGCTACGTGTTCACGTCTCGCACTTTTGAAAGCGGCCGCTAATCAGCCAATAATCGTGATAACTGGTACAGGTCATCCTGTACTAGAAGCTGGAACCTGACTTTATTGCTCAGTTCATGTTACAAAAGCTTGCGCACACACATGTATCACACGTAGAGGCACACTGCTCCTCATGCATAGGCCTACACTCTGAATCTATTTTAATGCATGACATAGAACCTTCAAGGTTGGCCAAAATACAATTAGTCTTTGCAATCAGCAGTCTCTAAATCATTTAGAGGACAACGCATGACAACTCCTTTTGCCTAAAATTTAAAATTTGTTAGTGCACCTAATGCCATTATTACTTTTAGATACGTTTTTCAGCTGTACTTTTGCTGAACTGTCAACTGTTGTCTATTACTTTTAGCATTATTCGAACCTTGGCTGTTCATCCATCAACCTTTTCGGATGCTTCAGCTGATGCTAATTGTGGGTTCTCTGTTTTTTTTTTTGTTTTTTTTTTATAACCACATTTGGTTGCTTATTTCCCAATTGCAATACGTGCATATATTTGTTTAAAAAAAATGTTGGCCACCCCACCATCTTTGCCGCTGAGCTGATGATATACAGTCAGAGGTTTGGTTCAGTATGGGAAAAGTCAAGGAGCATGTTTATTGTTGTGGGCAGCCGATGCCACTGAAATATTCCGGTCAAAGTTTGTTGTGGTTAGAAGAGAAAAGAAATTACCCCTGCTGTCCGCCTGGAGCGAATGAGATCAGCGAGCTGAGTCATAATAGCGGGGGGAGAGAAAGAGTAAGATGTGACAAATATAAAAGTAGGCAGAGGTTGACAGAGAGAATGCAACTATGACCAAATGAGGAAAAAACAAAATAAAATACACCCCTCGGCTCCTCTGATGTGGCAGAATCGCAACGTGGCCAACGTGTAAGACGCCAAACATCTGGGAGATGTAACATCTCCTGAGCGTTACCTTTAAAAATACAGATGGCAAAGATGAGACGGATGCGATCCAAATGGAAGATAAGATACCTATCACGTCATTTATCACTTTTATGTTTCTATAAAGCACCTTGTAGTGGTCGACATGTGGGTCAAATGTTGCGGCGGGTAGAAATGTTGAGATCCTCGGTGAATGTGGGAGAAAGAGCGAAAATGTTTACATTGCAGAGGAGCCTGTGGTATAGATCTGTGGGTGTATTTATACAGGACGGTTGTGCACATTTTCTTATTTCTATCCAAGTCAAGCAAACTGTTATTTATTAGTCGCCGTGCTTTGAAAATCAGCAATTTGCACCGAAAACACAATGGAGCTGACGAACATGAGCTGCTGCCCGTTTTTTAGGAAGCGCAGATATGTATAAGGTGTTAGCCGGAATGCTGTCGGAAATGTGAGCAAAAGTCCTGTTAGTGTTGTTTTTCTTTTTTCGTTATGGCACAAGCTGTTCTCGGGAGATGCCTTTTGCAACATCACAAATCACAGACAGGTACACCGAACCTGCGAGTACACGCACGCACAAAGATGCAGTCAGTTCTCCCCGTCGGACTTTTGGATCAAGTGTCATTATTCCCTTTTATCCACCTGAACAAAAAAAAAAAAACCTGCACATTTGCCAGCACCCGCAACCCTTGAATCGCCGCTTCTCCCTTGTGCGAATTAACGACTAAATCAGTGTTGTTCTTTATCTTAATCTGAAAATTTCATGCTCTTTCAGATCAGCTTCCCACTCTGTTTACTGAGCGGTTGATCAGGATTTTGATAGTTCTGCCAAAATTTTCCAACACTGAGCCCTTGTGGATTCTCTAACAAGGCCGGGCCTGTCTAATAAAAGATCACAACATCAATCCGGTTCCTTTCTGTCTGGTTATAAAACAACAGCTCGTATCGCTTCCTCAGATATATAGATTTTATAGATGCCACCAAAACATTCCCAGTTACAATAAAACCACTGAAAGCTGCATTTTGATGTGGTGAGACCAGTGCAAAGCGGGCAGGGTCTGAAAATTTGAGGAAGCAGGCTCATCGCAATTGTTAGTGTCTGTTCAGTGTTCCCAAAATCTGAAAGGTGCTGGTTTGACATTTTGGGACTTATGTTTGTTTGGTTTTTTCGTGCCGAGAGCTGCGTGAGAAGATTGATACCATTCTGCTAATTGTCTGTTGAATATTGCTAGATGCCTGGCAACCTCATGGAAAGGAGGTCACCGAGGCCCAAAAAAATAAACCAACGCATAAGTTATCGTATCTTCCCACACGTAACGTTACATTTTTTACACAGATGCAATAAACAAAGTTGATAATTAGCGAGCTTTTGAGGTGCCTTTGCTTTCCTCAACTATTCACAGAGCCAGCTATCTGTTTTTAAAAAAATTTTTCTTTCCCTTTATATTTCTAATTCTTAGACAAGCTTAATTTTAACATGCTGAAAGTGTTATTAATTCTCCCATTTAATTCTTGGCAAAGACGTGAATTTACATATTTCCCCAAAACGTGGAGCAAATCCTTTAAATAAAGATCAGCTCTAAGTCGCTCAAATTGTCCCAGGCAAGGTGCACATACTTATGGGCATATTAATCAATCAGTAGAACAAGGCGTGCGTGTAAAGGGTATAATTTGAGTGGTTTTATTAGGCATTTGAGGTTGAGGGTAAGTATGAGTCTGAGAGGAAGAGAGAGGTGAGCCATTTCGGGAAGGAAAAAAAAAAGCATAAACACACACACACAAACATAAACACACACACACACACTCACTCACACACACGCAAATGCGTGCTCTCGGAAATGCCTGGTGAATGGTAATGCTGCGGTAATGAGTGTAAGCTGGACTATACCCATGTGAGAGGTGACCGGGTGCAGCCAGGCCGGCCGGCCGGCCAGCACGGTCACCTTCCACCAGCAGCTTGGACGTGTCCCACAGAGATGTTACGCCATTAAAAAAAAACCCACATTCATCTAAATGTTGCTCCTCGTGCGTCAGGTGTTAACAATGTAGATGCGGAATTTCTTTCTGCGCGAGGCAACACAGATGGGTGACATTCAGTTTTTCCTCAGCTCCACCTCCCACCTCCTCTCCACATCATTCCTCCTGTATCATGCACTCCTCCTTCCAATTTTTATCCTCTTTTCCAGTCTCCACCTCCCCAGCCCCTCCCTCTCACACCTCACCCCCCCTGCTCAATTAGTCCCTTTTCCACCCTGCTCCCACTGATCCCTCTTTAAACTGATTTCAGTCTTATTCCCATTTCCTCCCCTCCCTCTGCCGGTTCGCCGCCTCATGACTCACGGAGGATATTTTTCAGTGTCACAGTCAGTCGGAAATGTGGGTAAATATAGATCAGAGCCCTTAAAGACGTACTACGTGTGAGTGAGCACACTTTACACCTGACTACGCTGCCGACACGCCTCTGGGAGGGGCTTTTTGCCAAGTTATGATTTCATTTACATCAGCAGCTTCTGGTGATTCACCTGCCTGGGAGCACGTCGCTTGGCTGAGGCCTCGAGCCTGGCAGGACTTTGTAATCACACCTGCTACCATTGTTCTAACTTGTCACTGCACTCTTTCCTGCTTGTGCGCTCCCTTTTCACTTATTTGGAATGGAAATCTTTCTGTCAGGCTGTGTAAAATATATGTGGAAAAACAAAAAAAAAAAACGCTTGGATTATACATTGTGGCTGGAATTCCTTTCGTTTGTGTTTGGTGGAAAAAAGAAATCCTCATAGTCTTTAATGTTCCTCTCATTCCACATTCTCATTCCACATTCCAAATGTGGAATGCAAAGTGACATCGGTAAATAGGCATATTAAAGGCAGTAATATGTATTTTTTTTTAAGTTCTAAACTGACTTATCCAGTATGTATTCAGCTGTGTTTGATGTGTAACTGCATTATGCCAAACGTCACCAACAGTATTCAATGGTATTTGAAAGTGTGATGCGTTACATTTGGCTGGCGCTGCGTGGGTTCATATTCTCATTCACCACCAAGCCAACGCGCACTGTCATATAAAGTTAAACCATAATGTTATTTTTAGTATGATTCTTTTGACCCACTTAAAAAAAAAAAGAAGCTGATTGGACTGGCCACATAACACTAGCTACAGTGGCTGCATGGGTAAAGTGGTGGACTCATCCCAAGATAGCAAGTCACATTACTGCTTGTCACTTACGGCTGTTTCGTTTGAATGAAGCAACATGTTGTGGATGAACAAGTGAAAACATGTCGTCTCCCTCGATTTCTCACGAGTGTCACTTCATTCAGTGGTTGTATAACGATGAAGAACACACGAATGTCGCTACACAATTTTTTTACCATGGCATTAGCTTTTGCTTGAAAGACAAATTAAATTTAAAGAATGGCAAGATATTGTCAACAGTAACTGATTTTTTTTTTCTTACACAGACTCACCTGACTTCTCGCAACACAGAGGCTTTTGGCTTCTTCTGCTCAATAGATTTTTTTTTTTTTAAATTTACCTCAACTTCACTGTTTCGGTCGGGTCTCACAGCAAACACGGGTATTGGAATCACAAGATAGGCTGCATGAATGAGGCTAAATAAATGCTCGTGTCGTCCTCTATCTATTTGACGTGTACATGAGCAACTGCATGCTAACAAATTCGCTAAATCAACCTATAGGGTGAGCGTATGTAAGTGGTGTCTTTGTAGCTTGTTTCTGCTGCCCCCAAGTGGCCAAAGATTTTATGAACAAAAATCTATTATATAAAATATATATATATATATATATATATATATATATATATATATGTATGTATGTATATATATATGTATGTATGTATGTATGTATGTATGTATGTATGTATGTATGTATGTATGTATGTATGTATATATATATCACAGTTTGCTTATATATATGCAACATGAAAAATGAATCAGTTGAGCCATACAAGTGGGAGCATGACTTTTGAACTGTCTTCAAAAAGCTCAACTATCAATAAATAGTTAGAGGGACACAGTAGGTTCAAGGTTAATGTTAAAGGCTCCACATTTAAAACATCAAATTAGATGCTTCCATGACAAGATGTGGCTGACACAAAAAACAACAAAAATATAAATGCAAACATGTTTACTTGTGCTCCCATTTTTCAAGCGTGAAAGTCAAAGGCCCCGAGGTTTGTTCTTTTGCACACAAAAGGCTTATTGCTTTCAAATTTTGCTCACAAATTTCTTAAAATCTGCACGAGTGAGCGCTTCACTTTTGGTGAGATAATCAATCCACCTGACAGGTGAGGCGTATCAAGCTGCTGATTGCACAGCCTGATGATTGCACAGGTGCGCCTTGAACTGGTCACGATAAAAAGGGCCACTCTGAAATGTGCTGTTCCCTCATGCAGTGCACCGCCGTAGATACCAGAGGGTTTATAGGCAGCGTGACAATCGGCATATTAACTGCAGGAATCTCCACCAGAGCCACCCGTGAACTGAATGTTTATCTCACTACCATAAACTGCCCGCGATGTGGCTTGTGAGAATTTGGCAGGACATCCAGCGCCGCCACGTGTCGTCTTCACCTGGGAGATGGTCTGAGACTGTCCCAGGGAAGCTCATTGGGCTCGCTCGGGTTGTGACCTGTCTGCATTTTGTGGTCGTGATCAACCCGACTGGGCAAATGCTCGCCTTTGATTGTCTATTGCACCTTGGAGAAGACTGGCCTCGCAGGCGAATCATTTCACACCTAGGCCTTCAGTGGCGTCCTGCCTGAATTCATCCACCTCTTAATATCATCATTGTGGCTATAAAAACCATCAATACTATGCAAAAATGCAGTATATCGTGTCATTTCATCACAGATAACTCATGTAGCCAGAATCAATGCCGTTATTAAAGCAACAAACCCACATTCAACGAGTCTCCTCCCACTGCAGCCACGGCTGCCAAAAAGCATCAATAATCACCTGATGAAATGACTTTATTTAAAAAAGACGATGAGATGAGATGCATTTTACTCACCAAAACTCTTGATCACTTGTACACAAAATCCAGCCTCCTTCCTTTCCTTAAGAAGAGTTCAATCACTCCGTTGCACAGATTTTCCGTGCGTTTCAGTTCCAACTTTAAGTCCCTTTCTATCGCCATCGAGGCTGATGCTGAAAGTCGAGCCGCCCTGTTGCATCTCCGGCCTACATTTTAATTCGCTTTAGGGCTGAGGATGTCTGCTCCACACAAGCAGTGGACACAGGGACAACCAGTGTGGCTCCAAACACCATGTAGATCCGTTTCGAAAAACAACCATTCCCACCAATACAGTTTGCACTGCTCCTCGGAGCCTGTGAGCCGAGGGCACCGCTCCTAGTTACTGACTTGAAAGTGGCAGACGAATCCTTTTCCTGGTGTTGGTGTGACAGGCCTGCTAGCTTCGGAGTCGCCCGGCCTTTCTCAACGATGTCCAGCCCTTCTTGAAACGTCCGTCTTAAAAGTGTCTTTGTAAGTGAATCTGCGACCAAATCAATTCCTTCTCCTCCTCCAGCCATCGGGGGTTGACAAAACAGCTATTAAATCAAGACAAATATATTTTTGTGTGCAAGTCGCTACAGCTGCAGTTTGCTAGCTCTGACTAGTACGCTGTTTGGCCATCCAATCAAAGGATGTGAAAATGTAGACGTAATTGTTCCCCTGCCAGGAGGCCTTGGCGTCGCCAACTCAAAATCTGATTGGTTAAAGCAACAATTTCATCATTATTTATTTCAGGCAACAGGCGCCCACGCTTCAGATTCTGAAGCCCTTAAGGCAGATTTCTTTGACCATGGCAACATGTGATGGTTGAAATATAATTGGATAAAAGCTCTAATATGAATGTACACGACTGTAAGCAGCACAGCCAAGAGAAAAGCCATGAAAGGAAGAGAACAGACGGTTTGGAATTATTTTATGAATATTCATTGAAAAATATCTAAAAACATAAATCAGCGATTCTGATAGTGTTTAGGCCAACAAAGAAGGCCTTGCTGGCCCTGGCGGCCCACCACTGCATGGTTCAGATAGCAAGTATGTGGCATCAGCTGGGCAATTGGTTTGCTGATGTCAGTGTTTTCAACAGAGAGGCCCATTGTGGAAGTGGGGTTATGGTATCGGCAGGCATAAGCTAAAGACCATTTTATTTTTGTATTGAGATACCCTGATGAGACGGAGATGAGATGATGGGTCGTCATAGCTTGGCTGGCAGAGCGGCCGTCTAGTCATCGGTTACTGGTTCAATCTTCAGTCAGTGAACTCCAAAATGCTCCTGGTGAGCAGGATGGTGCCTGGCATGGCGGCCTCCGCCATCAGTGTACGCCGCTCTGGATAAAATCGCCTGCTAAATGAAGACTTCTATGGAAGCTGAAGACATCTCGGTTCTTGCGTAACCTGCATACTCCCCAGTCACCCATCGAGCATGTTTGGGATTCTCTGGGTTGACATGTACAACAGCGGGTTCCAATCCCTGGAAATATCCGCCGACTTTGTGGAACCACGAAGGAGTAGCGGCCCAATATTTCTCAGGCCACAATCAATAACCTGATCAGCTCTTCGCAAAAAGAGGTGTGACGCCCTGCGTGAGGTGAATGGCGGTCATAACCAGACACTCGCGGGTTCTCTGTTCACCCACGTCTCCCAAAAAGTGCCCCACGTGGAACGGCGGGTCAGCGCTAACAAAAGCTTCTGATCGCTAAATTCTTTGAGACGAACTGCACATTCTCAAGAGGCCCTTTTTATTGTCACTAGTTCGAGGCACTGTGAGGTAATCATGCTTCATAATCAGCATCAGAAATTGGAAGCAGAAATATTTTTATCATTTATCTATGCGTGACCTTGCTCCCAGTAGCCGTTCACAGCGCAGCAATATCGAAAACTCCCTGGGTGAAACGTCATGTGAGGACTGTTGTGTTAAACTTTGGCCCTGAGCAATACAGTTGCACCTCTTACTTAGGGAGAGGAAAAAAAGTGGCTTTGATGTCATGGAAGGGAGTTTTTCCTCGCTAATGTTGCCAAGCCGTTGCTCACGGATGACCCTGTTGAGTCTCCGTTATTATGAACGTCGTCTGTGATTCCACGGCTGTGTAAATAAAGTACAACTGGGTGTTTAGCAGTAGGGCGCCGCCGCAGTTTGGAAGTCACGTCAGCCGCCGTCACTCTGCAAGGATTCGGATTCACGGGGAACAGAGCTGCATCATCAGCAAACTGCTTTTTAACTGCGGCTCACGTTCAGCTGCTTTCAGTTAAAGATGAAATGCTGACAAACACTGTGGGTTTTTTTTCTCTTTTTTTTTAACCTCATTCATTCTTCTTTGTAATCTACCACACATGACAAGAGTGTCCAATGTTCAAACAACGCTTGGGAAGTGATAACTTTCAAATTGGAATTTTACAGAAATTTGATGGATTTTTTTTTTTCCATAGCCATCAAAATTCTAAAAATTGAGCGACCTTCTTAAAATCAAATATTCCAAAAAAACCCCGATACCAAACCAGCATAATTAAGCTAATGGACAGGCAGCTGGGTTTTACGTTCCTGGTAAATCACAGATTAGATGGTTTATGACATTCTTTTGAGTCTTGTACCTAGTGAAAAGGGCCCCGCAATTTACAGGGATTATATGGTGTGCTTTATATTTAGGTATGCACGTAAAGAGCATGAGTCAGGGAGAGCGGAGCTTTTGCACGGCTGCATTAGTGCCTGCGACCGGAGCTAATCTGCCAGGAAGCAGCAGGCAATGGACCTAACAGGGAGCGAGTTTCAAAACAAACACGGCTAAAGATCCAAAAACCTCCACTTAATCTACATTCATAAGGGTTATGTTTGGACCGGAGGCCTGGAGATCAGCTACTGCTAAAGTGTCACTGAGCAAGTCACTAATCCCCCATGCTCCGGCTGGAGCTGCTCTATCGCGTCCTTCTTTTGCGTTTAAATTCAGGCAGGCGACATGATAATATGATGGAACTGACAATTGGCCTTTTTTCATTGGGAAACGTTTCTAACAGGTCTGTATATATATATAAAAATAAGTTGCCATCAGCATGGCCAAAATTGGGAAATTCCGAGATAAGACGGACTGGGGAAAATAGGTCAAGTAAGGGGAGAGGAAGTGTCTGCCAGTGAACCAAAACTGGAGCTAGTTTTGTGGGAATCTTGTTTCAGATGATAAATCAAGGCTGCCATAAAGGGTCCTTGGGCTCTTTTGAAAGAACCGTCTCAATTGGCCCACGATACTGCAGTCAAACCCGAAAGTGCTTCTTCATTTTAATGAAGAGGAGCAGAAGCAGAAGACGCCGCATCATTCTCCTAGGCCCAGTTCTACATTCAACGATAAACGGATAGCCAGCGTGTTGTTGTCAGCTAAGACTGTCGTTTCGTTCTGAAATTTCTTTCTTTCATTCTTTTTTTTTTTTTTTTCTCAAATGAACAAATGCAAACAGCATTGTCTGGTCATGGAGAGACAGCGAAGAAGCAGTTTCATCATGCAAAATGCCGCACATAAATATACAAAACCATGAGCGGGCATTTCATTACACTGAAATGTTACAGCTTTATGCTCCATTTCAACAACTGCGAATGATTAGCCTGTCTGTGTTATAAATAAATGTACTTGGAAGAGGTTCTTGCATGAGTGAGTGTATGTAAATGTTACCTCAGCATGATTTTACGGCATCCTGCTGTAAGGTTCCTTTTTTTCTTTTGTTTAAATCAATACATGCCTACAATTTTGCATTCTAATGGATCCTGCCGCAATTATGGGCCGCTCGTGCCAAGTTTGAACACTATTTTGAATATGAACACAACATTTTCCGGGCTTGCAATTATTTACAATTACGCTCTCAGACTGGCGGCAAGTCAATATTCCTTGATGCGCATTCTCTCAAAAATCCAGTTGAGTCAAGCGGATAAACCCGATCAAACCACTTGAAGTCCACCTAAAATGAAAAATGCCTTTCAAGCCTCGCGTCGGCTCATATTTTCTGCCTGTAAATGAAAAAATATTTAATAAGCCAAGTTCAGCCAGTGTCATGACATCCACATGTAAACTTTGGCCTCCAGAGTTAGCATTAGCATGGTACATTAATGTGTTGCCAAACCTCGTTCTTTTCCCCCGAAAAATCCAGCTGTGACAGGCTCGCTGGCTTGGGAATATATATATATATATATATATAATTTTTTTTTCTACCACGCGGAGAGTGGTGTCTGTGACGGGGCTCCAGGTCATGTGCATGGTATTTTACAGTGGAGCGCTTTTGGAGCTCATGACTCGACTCTGAAGTTATGACATGACATGCAAGTTTGATGATCTTCGAATGCTGGGGTGTCGCTTGGGCTTAAGTGGATGCATGACTCTGCCCAGAAGTTGTGTCGAGGGCCAAACGCGCTGAGCTTCTCACATGACGAGGTTCACGTTATCGCTATCGTTGGCGCAGAGACGAAATTACTGCACACGGCTTCAAAGTGCCATTTTATTCAGAAGGCTGTCTGTCTCTCAGGGAAAGCGTGCAGGAATTCCTTATGTCTCACTCCGGATTATCCTCTTGATTGCATTCTGCTGGGTTTCTTATTAGTCGTGGTCGTCAGCTTGCCGCGCACACACAAACGGGAAGCTCACGCGGCCTAATTAGGTCTCTTTTAAAACACAGCATTCACAACACAGCAACCTTTTCCTTATTTTATATAAAAACAATATGATTTTAAAATAAATACGCTTTACTGTTTTACATAGACACAGAAAACAGGTTAATAGTGAAGAGGAGACAAAGAGAGCGAATAAATGAGGGCTCTAAGACTGATGGCGGAGAGATCGAGACGGATTGTTATCAAATTGAAGAGGATGATGGCGTCACGGCGGCGGCGTCGGAGGAGCGTCTAGCAGTAGTTAATTTTGTATTTGCATTTTGCAGGACAGACAAAACACAGGCCCGCTACTTGCTTAAATACAACTTACTAAGAGCTACACATCGGCAAGTGCACGTGAACACACACTCAGACACACGCATGTACACGGACACACAGTTAAAAGTTCACCCGCGCCCTTACATAAGAGGGGTTTGACAAATCCAGAGGAGGAGTCATCAGTACAAAACATCCATTTTAGGGAATGTTGACAAATCATTACTTCTTTTTTTCCCCCCGTTGTTTCTTAGAAAAGCACGGAGAGTGCCGAGCCATCAGTGACGTTACACATGAGGAGGAGATAGGACAGCCACAGGTACACAACACTGCATATATAAATAGACCAAATTAAATATGGGAAGGAGACTGAATACTGAAAAATACTCTATAACATTATAAATTACCTAGAATGGACTAGGGCATAGAGGGATATTAAGTATGTACAAGTTCGGGGAAGGAGACATGTAATCAGTGGATTCTGTATTGAGTTAAACAACTAACAAAACTACTCTGATAAACCCCCATTCCTGAAAAAAAGGAAACAAAAAAATAATTTATATTTAGCACTCCAAAGATTTGTCAGTACATTTTGTGAGGCACAGTTTTTTTTTTTTTTCTCAAATGGAATCAACCTACAGTAAAGGATGTTTTCAGTGGTTTTCATGTAGCATATACACTATTATTGATGACAGGTATCCCTTTAAAAGTATGTGGTGCTCCATGTCTCTTCTCCGGCGAGCTGATTACGACTGCGAAAACATCGTCCACGTCAGCGTCCTCCGAGGAAAGGCAGCCGTATCTTGGGGAGACATATTCAAGATCTGCTGTCCCGTTTTGTCCCGCTGTCTTGCTCCGAAAGCGAAAGTCGACGAAAATCCATCGGCGTTACATGAGGGGTGGGGGAGGGTGAGCGCTCCTCTTCAGCCCCGCCCACTGTTTTAGCAGTTAAATACATCATAAATCTAGAGGTTTTTGTAATTTTTTTTTTACGATTGACACACAACCACAGTAGACTCACATCCAGTGAAGTAATTGCATACAATAAGTTGACAACGAGACTACACCTGCATTGCAAGCCTGTTAGAATGCAAAACCACATGGCGGCTATTTTGCTTTTTCGTCAAATGATGAGTTTTAGTTATTTGATTTGTAGCAGCATAGCAATTCTGTCATTTTTTTTTTCTCTTTTATAATGGTCTATATACACACAGATATACAGTGGGAGGAAACTTCAGTCTTTTCTTTTTTGTTGTCTGTCAGTCAGTCCACTGGGAATGCTTTCCACAGAAAAGAAGAGCTTACGGTTCAAAGGTCAAAGTGCTGTGCTGCGAAATATCTCTAGAATAGTCCTTCATCTTGTACATCTGGTGCTCCCCACCTCTCTCATCTTCTTGGCTTGTCACATCTGAACATTGAGGGGGGGTGGGGGGGGGGAGAAAAAAGTTACGAACTTGCCGACGCACACATAAATGCCGCAATATCACAGTCTGGCGGCTACGTGCTTCACACGTTGACTTCCACTGACGGCGGAAGATGAAAAAAAGATTTAAGGCGCCCCTGTGGAGCGCTAGAGAGCTATGCACGGGCTGATTTACCAGCAAAATTGAGTAATAGTGGAGATATCAAATATATTAGGGGTGGGGGAGGATGATACTGCAGTAATTTAAAAAAAAAAAAGCAGGGCCCCAACCTCCAACCTCTGCTGTTTTATGTCAGAGCCTTAATCCCCTTCCAATGGAGCCAGCTGCTGAGTCACCGAAAATAAATAAATCACCTTTAACATTATGTTCGCCGGCATCTCTGCGTGCGGCTGAAATTTGACGGGCTGAAAGGACGGGTAAAATTGTTTCCCGCAGCTGGATGTCGCATTGAAGAGAGAGCCTCCTGCTCATTGTGTGACGTTCTACACCCTCATCCCCAAATAACGTCTCTGCGTCATCGCTAACTCGAAGCTGTGCGGCGGCGTTTCCGACATTTTGCGGCCACTCCAGAGCAAAGAATTTCGCTCCCCCATCCCATTCCTGGTGAGCAAAATCGACAAGACTTCAGGAATCAAAAAAAAAGCGACACGTACTTGCAGGTCCTCTCGTTGAGCTCTAGTAGGCGATCTTTACAGTACTCGTCTGTGTGTTTGCAGGAGCACCGGCAGGTTACGGGGTCCTGAACGAACAAACGCTTTCTCCTCTCTGAGCAGTGATCGCAACATGGCTCACAAACGCTGGACAGAAACAGACAGGCAGACAGACACACAGACAGACAGATGGGGAGGAAGAGGGAGAGATGCAGATTATCACAGTGTAGCATTACCACACATAGAAAAGGCCAACTTTAGGTCAACCCTTTCGTATGCTCCGGTTTGCTCTTCCAAGTCCCGGGAGCCCAGCAAGTTGTGCTGCATGTGCCAGTTGGGTAGTGTTGCACGCAGGTTCTCAGTGAGCAGGCGAATACACAAGCAGTAGAATTACCCCCCCCTCCCACCCCCACCCTCTCTGGAAACTCCCCCTCTTTGATTGGACCACTCGCAAATGCCTCATATGTGTTAGACATGCGCTGAGCAAAGCTCCGGGCCGCCTCATGCAACACAAAACGACACATATTGGCTTCGGGATCGCGGGTGCGCAACGGCGCGCGCCTCACTCTTGCAAAATAGTCGACTCTCGGTAAAGAAGACTCAAGGGTCCGCTTGGTGCTCTGTTAGGAAAGACGTCTTTTTATTGAGTGAAGCTACTTTTCTCCACAGAGAGACATTCAGAGGCTAATGACAGAGATTGGAGGTGCTTCGGATGACATTTCTAGAGGTCAGATGACACACGAAGGCGTCTACTCGGCTCATATCTGAGCGCACATGACAAATGAACACACTGACATGCATTCTTTCACAGTAAAGAGCGCTGAAGGTACATGAGATCACCTTTTCATGAGCGAAATGTGGGCGCTTTGTTTGTTTTTTTTTGTTTTTTTGCATTGTCGCATTGTGCTGAGACAAAAGCGGGCAAAGACACAAAAACAGTGCTTGTTAAACAATTCACTGGTTTACAAATCCGACCCCTCGCCGACCAAAGAGAGGGAGAGAGAGGGAAGGAGGGAGAGAGGCAAAAAAAGCAATAGATAGCCATCACTCATATCTGCACATTACATAAAAATGTACCAGCATTAAATGCATAGGGCGGCAAAACCTGTTTGGAAAGATGAAAAGAACAAAGAGGGCAAAGGAGACGCGTACGAGACACAGCAAGGCGGCACAGACTCAACACTGAACACAGGACCGTGATTACAGCCCCGCTGATCCCAGCACAGATACAAGAACAGTGTGAGCCGGTCTGAAAGGCCAGTGATTTGTTTCAGTGGATGGCTCAGTTACAGCGAACAGCCCACCTAAGATTGGCTTATTGCAGCTTCAACATGGAACGTGACGAGATGTTAGGAGCGACACATAACTCCGGCCCCCCCTGGCTTCTTTTTTTTTGCGATCCAGCGAGTGACTCTTGCTAGCAGGGTGCTAAATAAGGTTGGAAGGAGGTTATGTGGAGATTCTGATGCGCGGTGTCGGGTTATTGTTAATTTCTCATGGGGAGGGCGTTACGTGACAAGCAAGTCCGGGGTTAGCCGGTCCATGTTTTGCCGACGCGTACGCTAGCGAAACATGCGTCTTCGCGGGTCCAACCGCGAAGACCGGGGAGACAGAAGTTAGCGCAAGACACACACACACACACGCGCGCGCGCGCGTGGTTTCAGTTCACAGAAGCAGACATGCTGATGGACGTGGGCAGGTGAAATGGGTGCAAAAATTAAAAGGGGCAAATGAGCTCCTCCCAAATGAGCTTGATAACGAGAAGTGCAACACTCAGGTGCAGGTAGGTGGAGAAGGCGGAGCTGACGTACGCATCGTGAATTGTTTTGTCGCGGTTTTTCTTTCGTTTTCTCTTTTGGCCTTTGCCCTTGCCTTTTCGGGATTTTCTGGAAGAGAGAGAGGACAACAACGCAAGGAGATGCCTGAGAGTTTGAAGAGCGAGAGTGGAGAGAAAGAGAGAGACTGGGCTGCTGTGTTTGCTTTTACACTGATGGTTGCCAAAATGATTAGTCAGTTGCCGTGAATCAAACGGCCAAACAATGTAATCATTCAAAGGAGATTTTTTTTCTTCTTTTTTTTTTTATCTAATTGCTCACTAATTAACTTTGTTTGCTGACGATTAATCACGTCATGAGAGATCGAGACGGTGTTCCCGTGGCGGTTTTGTCAAATGAGAGCGGAGCGTATACAGATAAGTCTCAGTGAGAGCGGGTATTAATTCAAAAAAAAAAAAAAAAAAGTGCAGCAATCCGCAAGAAAAATCACCTTTTTCAAAAAAGCTGAAGCGACCCGATGTGTCCTTATGTGTAATGATTGAAAGCCACAGATTCCACATACATCATGATTGTGATGAATATCAAATGCTCCATGACAAATTAACATAGTCCAACTTGGGCTAAAAAGAAAGTTGAATTTCTTGTAAAACATTACAGTGATCCCGCGGAGTCTGTAAGCGATTAATAGTTTGGGGCTGAGGTTTGGCTCGGACCGCCGCTCTAAAATTTCCCAGACGAATTGAGGACAATAAACTCGGAATTCGCCAAAACAACATCTTTCAACCTATCTGGGTCAGCTCTTTATAGCTGATCCAACTTTTTTAGACCAAAACACAATGAGAACAAGCTCATAAAAGCTTGCTGGCTTATAAAGGATACACCTGGAGGTTCACATGTGCAGGCTGGATCGCAATATCTGAACGTTTTCAGAGGCTCGCTGGGATGATTTATTTTGCACAAGCTTCTGCTGCAGTGCATGAATACTACTTTATTTGAAAGGTCCTCAGCAGAAATGCCTGCCAGAACCACTGGTGATGACTCCGCAGACCTTAATGCTACTGTAAGCTCCAGTTCTTGAGTGCTTAAAAATACTCTTTCCGTTAAAAATAAAGAAGCCAGTTCACCAAACTAATCACTCTTCAGGATGCATCCACTCTTTCAACCTCGGGATCGGTGGACAGATACCTCGTTTGTTTAATTATTTTCCGCGTCAGACCTGTGCATTTTGAATTTTGGGATCTTCCACATTATTTAATTAATTATTTAAAAGTCAGCTGCATTAACTCAAGCTGCCCTCTCGGACGGCTGGACGCGACAGCAGCCGTCCACCGTCACGCCGTTCCGCGCAGTCAACGTCTGGGACATTAATACAGCATAAAGCACAACAAAAACACCACTGAGGCCAATTATTGTTTTCTGTGCATGTTACATAATGTGGGAAGAGCCTGCTGGCGTTGGAAAGCACCATGCGATAACAATGCCATGATGAAGGATGACGGTAGTAGGTTGTAAATTCATGAATTCCCTCGGTTAATTGCTCACGAAAATCAGGTTCATGGTCATTTGGCTTAACCAGCCTCACTATCTTAGCCGGCTGACTCATGCTAACAGAGCTGCTGACCTCTCACTGATGCAGCTGAGCCTTAAAAGTATGGAGGCTTCAGAAACGGGGGGTTGAATGACCCAGAGACCATCTCCTTTGTAGCCGCACGCCGCCACAGTGGGACTCGTAAACACTTAAGGCAAGGTTAAAGAGGAGGTCTCAAAACTAGCCCTTATCTATATGACGGCCCGACATAAAACCAAAATACAACCAACGGCCCCTCCGCTGCAGAAAGACACTAACACCTGCTCACCAGAGGAGGATTGAAGCATTTCATTGACCCTTGGTACACTGACTTCTGTTGCATGGGGATGAGAGGGAGCGCTCAAGCGACGACCATAAACTCTTCAAAAACTCTCGTTATCTCTATCGGAGCAAACCGGGAGCGAGAGGGCTGGGATGTAAACAGCAAAGACGAGGAGAATGTAAAGATGAGATAGAGAGAGCGGGAGGAGAGGTGTAAAGGACAGGCAGAGAGAGGGCAACGACCTCATCAACTGTCACTCATTCACCTGCGCAGATTAAGCTGCCACCTTGCCGCGTTTATCGCGTGCTCGGCGCGGCGCGGTCTCGTGTGCTAGCTTGTCCGGCTGCATTGCGGGGATATCATGACCGAGAGTGCACGCGCAGCGCGCGCGCGCGTGCGAGTGTGTGTGTTTGTGTGTGTGCATTATGCGTGAAGAAAAGGGAGGGAGGGATGAAAGGAGTCGATCTGTTAAGGCAAGCATACGCGGTCATGCCAGGGAGGCCGAGAGCTGCCGACGACTGAAACCGTGTTTGCGGCGCAGGACGGGAAAAAAAGATCAGATCTCAGGTCCCTATTGTTTAGCCCGAAGACACCCACCCCCCCCACAAACTCCAGACAAAAAGAGCCGTGCACTTACTTTTCTTTCTGTTCTTTCGCTTCTTTCTTTAACCTGAAAGGCAGGAACAAAACAACGTGGCATTAGATCACAGCCCGCCGTTGTTCTCCGCGTAAACAGGTACATGTCAGGATCATCAGCAATACAGATGCGTGCTTGTTGTGAGAATGGCGGTGCAGAAGGGGAGCAGAGGGCAGTGTGGAGGGGCAGTGGGAAGGGGTGCGGGGTGGGGGGGGGTTGTTAATCCAACTAAATCATGTTACGTCATCGTCTTTTACCAGAAACGCTGATTAAACTGTGCCTTTCACTTTCAAATTGTTTGCTCAGTAAATGAACCGGGCTTGTTAGGAAACGATGCTTTGGCACACGCACGCGCAGAGACACGGGCGAGCATACGAAAGAGCACGCGCACGCGCGTGTGTGTGTTGACCATGTGTGTGTGTTGACCGCACGCACATGCACGCACGCGCGGCTGCAATAGCAGATTGTCAGTTTCGCTTCTCACCCCTGAGACAACTCCTGCCGATAATAGATTGTGGAGAAACAATATGCTGGCACGCTGCAGATGGAGCCGTCAGCCAAAAGTGTTGGGAAACAGCGTTTCGCCGAAATAAGGTTAATCTCGGCCAAGTTTCTGCTTGACGGACAGGTACGGCTAACAGTGCGCTGTATAGGGCACGAGGTGTGTCCGCACACGTGTGTGCATTATGCACATTACCCAAAGACACTTATACCATCACGCGTACCTGATGCGTCATTGCTGCGCAACGGCAAAAGTGTTCATGTCCTTCACAGGGAAGCAAGACCTCTACTGTAAGAAGACATCAGTTTACGAGAAGTCTTCAGATTTTTTTTGGCCTCTTGGGGTCAGCCGAAGCCAGCGGTGACCACAACGCTGACATATCGCTGTTGTATAAAGCTGTCAAGGGGTGACATTGTTCCGCAGTTACTTAGGAACCTGTGCAGCAGATATCCTGAAACATTCGTATTCCTTTGTTGTTTTGCTCCAAATTCGGTCAAACATTCAGTCAAATGTCCATTCAAAAAAAGCGGCTGATGACTCATTTAAAAAGTTAGAAATGAATGCTTTAAGTAAACAAAAGATGATTTCATATCCATCCATCCCATCCATTATCTTTAAATGTTGCTAGTCAGGATGAAACTAATGGTCGCTCATTAAAATACTGGTGAGCAACTGAATTGATAACAATGCATGAAGCTTTATCTATACTTAGTAGGATAAAACCTCACCTGCAAATGAATATGTGATTTACTGAAAGGGATCTAATCTCTGGAATGCATAGGAGCAGAAGTAGCATGAACACCTGAATGTGACTCATAATTGGGCCGTTGCTTATCTTCCCTTTCCACCCCTGCTTACGTGTGATTTTACATCAGCAGCGTCGCACGTGCAGCAGCACTAAATTGATTGACGATAAAAGTTTATGGCTCCATCTAAATGATTTTCGGAGTGACGGATGCATTGACTCATCGCGCGCCGCCAATCGTCATCGGCGCGACTTTGAGGTCAAAGTGACATTTCCTCAAAGGCAGCCGATGGCTCCACAGCAGGACTGGAGCGGTCCAGACACCAGAGCTCCCCTCGCCTGTCAGCTTTCATAATCAGCTTGTGACAAAACATTGGGACATTTCACGTCCCGCTGCCCCATTCCAGCTTTCGAAAGAGGCGAAGGAGGGATGAGCTCAGGGGAAGGTGGCGTATTTGTCAAGGATTTGCTCAGATGAGGATATTGTCATTTTGCTTAGATTTTAATTTATGATGCTTGTTAATCTTGGTGGCCCTGTGATTGATTTTTATTCTGTAAACTGTCTTCAAGTACCATGAAAAACACTATTTGAATAAAATGTATCATCATCTTTATTATGATGAGGATGAAACGCTTATTGCCGCCATGCCAGGCCGTACCTGTGGAACTTGAATGCCAATAGCTGCAAATGTCGAATAACTCAATTCACTTTTTTTTTTTTAAATTCTAAGAGGGGTCAATAGTTTTATCAATTAAGCTGTGCATGACAACAACAGAATTATGAGCAAAACTGGTAAATCAGGAGTCACCCTTCCGCAGATCTAATCAGAGGTCATCTTAGCGTGACACGGGGGTACACAAAGGGCACACACACAACGTATCTCGCAGATCAATAACTCAAACTGTGTCTTTAAGAGAATGACCTCCGTCTGCAATCGAAGGAAAACAAAGGATCCGCTTGCCCCGCACTCGCACAAATGTATCTCGTCCACTTGAGCAATGTGATGGAATGAGGATAAACTGAAGCAGTATGGACAATGTCTGCCTGGGGGCGCTTTAACCTGTTCAGCTCTTTTTGTACTTCTTTCTTTTCTTTTCTTTTTTTTTTTTTCCTTCTTCTCCAAGATAAGAGACGCGAAGGAAGCGAAGATAAGAGGTGAATCTACCAGATCTGTTCAACGTGTCAGAAGTAAACTGGAGACACAAACTTCACATTCATGACGTGTTTTTCTTCTGAAGTCTAATCTGTTTTCGTTTTTCGGGGCTCCTGTTGTGTGTGCGTGTGTGTGTGTGTGTGTGTGTGTGTGCGTGTGTGAGTGAGAGAGAGAGAGGGAGAGAGAGAGAGAGAGTGTGTGCGTGTTCAAGGTTTCTTACCTACACTCACATGCACTGTGTTCTGTAAAACTCATGAAAATATCATTTTGTTGCCTTTGGGGTTTTATTCTTTTAATCTGTAAGGGGGGAAAAAAAGAAGAGATATGATCACAAGTTTGAATGAAAAAGGGGGTGATTTCCAGATTATCAGCTTTTCATAGTAATACCATAGGATGAGGAGTTATGGATGATAAGCTGTTGCTTACCATCACAAATGTCTCAATCTGTACAGAGTGTAATGGGATAAGTCTAACTAGTCTCCGAAATGGCTCATTGTCTTCTTTTCCTCTCCTGCCACATCCTCTTAGGTGGAGCCGGGATGTTTAAACATCGGAGAATTGAAAGGCATGGGCTCTTGAGCGTATGAAAAGCTCCGCCTCAGGTGTGAGCCGGGTGGGAAAGTGTGCAGTAAGCCACGGTAATGTCAGGGAATGACAAGAAACAGAGGAGGAAATGGAAAGTTTTAAAGCATCTTCACCCCTCTGTATGTATAATTTTTTTTAATTGGATCAAGAACAGACAGGCCAGTCGGGCGTTTCACGGTGATCCAGGAGACAGATTTATGGCTCACTCATCCATAGGTGTGTACACACTGTTCCTGGCTTGGCCCAGATAGCAAATGGTTGTGGCCCAGATCCGGTCCACATCAGACAATGTGGAACCACGGCACTTGGGCGGTCCGCTCCGGGTTGCCAGAACTGGGCCACAAATAGGCCATAGCATGGCCACGTGCAAGCCAAGAACAAGCAGTTCTTCGCATGCGGTTTACATGAGGACTAGCCTGTGTCAACCGTGTCATATCTCTGCCAAAAGGGCCCACATATGATTTGGGAATATTTGTAGTTGCTGTTTTTTTTTTCTGGATGCAGCCCATTTTAAGCTCACAGCCATTTTGCAGCAGTGCCGGAACAATGCCAGGAGTGACCCACAACTGCATGAAATCTGGGTGTCCCTTCAGAAAAGGTGCCACACACCCATCCAAAAATTGATTAAAAGGGTCGACTATGCATATTCCCTTCGCAGGTCATGTTCGGATTCAGAAAATGCTTTTGCCCCCAGTTTGAGAAACACACTCAGTGTGCAGTGATTATGAGTTACGAGTTGGGCCAGGCTCGTTTAAATTGGGCGCTTAGTCAACTGCAGACGCACTTTGGAGAAGGAGACTTGGCAGGCGACATGAATAAAGATAAAACCAAAGAAAAAGTAACAGCGCTGCACAGTTTTTTCTGGGGGGGAAGAAAAGAAAAAAAAAAACAAGCCGCTGACCTCCATTGTGATGTTATAGCTGGACGTGGGCATGCACTGCAGCATCTCGTCATTGCAGCAGCCGGCGCAGCGCGTCAACACCACGCAGGACGGGATGAAGATGTGCTCCACTTCCTCCGGATACTCCTGCAGGATCTCCACCAGCAGCTCCCGAGGCTGACACAAACTCTTGTTGTACACCTCCATCAAAGGGATCACTGGGAGAGAGAGAGAGACACAGACGGCCACTCGGGTTACTTATCCATCAACGCCAATAACGTTTAGCGCCGCAGAAATTAATATCAAGCGTGTTTCAGAGCTCGGCCCCTGCTCCCATCGTGATTCAGTTCACTTAGAGCCCCGGAACAATACACCGAGGTCTGTTTTTGTCTCCTGCCTCCCCCCATCGCTCGATCTTTGCGGGGGTTCAGCTCTTGAGAAACATATTAGGACAAAGACAGACAGATCATCTCCGAGCCGTCGTTCCGAGCGAGGCTAAAACAACCTCTGCCTTGAAAGCACTCCGGGAAGCCAAGCCAAACACACTGGGCCTGAACAGTATCGCAAAGTTCAGCTCCTGATTGTCCAAATTGGATTGGGCAACAGCGGGATTGTGCAAAGTGAAATAGTGAGCCAAGAGGGTGAAATTCCATTCTATAAAAGAGTCTCGGTCACCATAACATTTCCCCCAGTGTAACCTCAAACTCAAAGACCACTGCACCGGAGGAAAACCTTCCAAAGGTTTTGTTGTAAAGATCAAACCACCCCAATTTGCTAAGAAAAATAAAAGAGTCCGGTTTGACACATGAGGACAGAGGCCGGCTGTAAATTCGTCCACCAGGGGGCGGCGACTACCCCCCACCCCCACATCGTCAAGGTGAACCTCACACCAGCCCATTCGGTTTGGCTCTGTGCCAGCCAGGGAGCCCAGTGCGCACTGTATTCCCACGGTGCCCTTTGGGACACCTACCGTCATGTGGACCTCTCTCCGCTGCCTTCGGTATGTGGGCACTCTGCAAGGACAAGAGAGAGAGAGAGAGAAAGCAAGGTTGTAAGTTAGATTGTGCAAGAGAGCAGAAAAGCGCTGCCTCGACTTATCCACAGTTGCGCAAAAAATATATATATATATTTACATTCTGACATTTCAGTTGACCCCTGCCACAATATGAAAACCTGCTCTGTGTATCTTATCTTCCTCGGTGCCGTATATGTGGGCAATGAGATGCTCGTGCACCCTAAAGCTTTTATTTATTTATCCTAGACTACTAATAAATGCCAAAAAATACTTAAACATAATTCACAATATAGTTATGAGTTGAGTTTTTTTTTTTTTTAAATGTTAAAGTTCTTGAATTGCTTTGATTTGACCTGAAGCACCAAACTTGGACACTCACCCAAAGTCTGACACATCAGCTACGTGGCAAAGCTGTTGATTTTGTTTCAGTTACTATTTCAGCATGCGTGTGTGTGTGTGTGTGTGTGTGTGTGTGTGTGTGTGTATACTGTTGCCCCAATGCTTCCGGTAGACACGGATTAATAACGGTTGCCGTTAAAACTGGTAAGAATTTCAGCCTCCTACTTTCGCTCGCGGGGGGGCAGCTTTCACCACAAAGGCTATTTGGCAAGTTTCCATCAGTGCGCGCGCGTTGCACACAACTTACACTCACCTCCCCGCGCGCGCGCGCGCACGCACACACGCGGAGACACGGACGCACGCACACCTCGTCTCCCTCTCACACGCAATCGCGCGCAACTCGCGCAACATCTCGCCAATATTGCGTGAGACTCGGCTCCTCTCCGCGCGCGCGCGCGCGCCGCGCCGCCGGCTCGCATTCAGCGGCTGATTCCCTCTAATGAAACGTGAAAAGAGTCGCTTTCTGTGCGCGCCCCATTTCCCCGCCTCCTTCTGGTGGCGTGAGAGGGTTCGACCTTGTGGGCTGAGAGCCCCCCCCCCCCCCCCCCCCCCCCCCCCCCCCCCCCCCCCCCCCCCCCCCCCCCCCCCCCCCCCCCCCCCCCCCCCCCCCCCCCCCGCACTCCCCCCCCCCCCCCCGCAACCCCCTCCCCCCCCCCCCCCCGCACACCTCCCCCTCCACCCCCGCAAACAACATCCTCCACCCGAAACATCGTCCATCCTCCACCACCGCAAACAACATCCTCCACCCGAAACATCGTCCATCCTGCACCCTCAACGCCACAGCAAA
>CAAKHG010003470.1:4764-16270 GCA_901007715.1 Dactylopterus volitans
CTGACCCTAATATCCTCTGCCACTCATGTTGGCCTTGGGGCCACAAGCCCAAATGGGCAAACATAACTGTCCAGAATACGCTGAGTCTCTCAATCCTGCAGACACAGGACACTGTGGTTGCATTTAAAGCAAATTGCTGGCCATGTTCCCCTCACTCATCAGTGCAGTCTTTGTTTCTTGTGTGAACTCCTCCCATAAAATAATGATTCCCACTACCCTTCCGAAGATGCAGTGCAGAAAAAAAACACTAAAGAAACAGGAAATTCGCACCAAATTTAGAGAAAATGTCTGAACTTGAGAGGAAGTGTCTGTCCATGCAGCAAACTAATTTCACTTAACAAGCCATCAAGTTGATGCAGTGTTAAAATAAGATATCTATAAAACAAGATAATTAATCTCGAGATTTTATCTTTGCTGTCACAGGAGAAGCTGCAGTGTGAATCAGCTAAATCAGCTATAATCAGCTTAAGTGGGTTTTTTTTCCCTCTCCTTTTTTGGTTATTTTAACATGTAAACAACGTAATGAGGCACCTCTTTCTTCAGCAACTGGATAAACACACTGTGCAGCGCTGCACCGTGGCCAAGTGGACTGTTCATGCCAAGAGCAAGCATGTGAATTGTGCAGAAAACATCTGCATGGCACTGTAATCATGCACAGAATAGAAATACTTCAAACCACAAACATGTTCAGTCACTATGTCACATGTGAGATTATAGTGGTTGATATGATATACACCATAAAACATAATGCAGGAAGTCAAACCTTCAGCTCTCACAGATTGCTGTGTGATGTGAATAACCCGATCTCGCAGAAATACGTGACATGACCGCGAATGCGGTGTTAAGAAGACGTGGTCCTGTCACGTACGTCTGTGAGCTCAGGTTAGATGTGACAGGTAGCGATTGGACAGACAGGAGGAGGAGGCGAGGAGATTAAAGAAAGTGATACTGTGCTTGTAAATGAATCCCCGGAGACCGGGCTTGTCATATTTGACAAATATTTTCATTGCATTAATTTCTTGCATTTTGCATTTTCGGAGATGGAGATCATCAGTATGGATGCCAGCAAGCCGTATTTTTTTTTCCCTAACATAGTTCCATTGGAGAGTCTCCTGACCGGTGAAGAGGTCTGCTGTCATCTTGTCAACCAATGGGAGGTTGATGTGACTATTCATGCGTGTTCACATATGCGAGGCTCATAGCAAACTATCGGTGGAGGCCTCCTACATCTATCAATCAACAGCTGAAACTATGAAGGGGAGAGAGTTTAATTACCAGATAACATGTAGATTTCACCTGAAACCTATATACCCAGAAAAACCTCTGTAATGGTGATGAATGTTGATTTTTTTTTTCCTCTACCTTTTTGATTCCGAACGCAACAGTTTCAAGCTTGTCCACTATTGCTTTGGTGTATTATTTCACAAAAGATATGTATTTTTAGTATTTTTTTCCTTTCTGTCTTTATGACGCCACTACTCGTAGATTCAAGTGAAATCACTGCAGCACAGGCTGATGTGCAGCATATGGTTGCGCATTTCAGGGTTGATGTTACACAAGCATTGTTGAAGCAATTAGCCCTGCTTAGCTAATATACATAAAATATGTAGGCACTGAATGTACACACACAGTATATATAGTTTAGGCGAGGGTTAAAGGACATGCATAAAGATAGTCTTCTAACTAAACTTTTGCAAAGCTACATTTCACAAAAATCTGAGATCCTTAGATTAAAAAAAAAAAAAAAAAAAAATCCCATCATGGACAGTTGGTTTCACCTTTCTTACCAATCTGGTTTCATCTCATCTCAGGCTGGGAACAAATCTGAAGCTGACCCTGAGCCAGAGTGACAACATTCTTCACCGCACGTATCACTCTCAGCAAAGGCACATTGACTCACACTGCCGAAGCTTACAAGTTGTGGCATTTTAATATAGGATGGCTGCCTCTCGACTGTGGAAGCAGTTACGAATCGTAGCCTGAAAATTGAATCCTCCAGTATTTGTATTACATGTATGTGCTTATTTATCTGGTGCTACCTGACATTTTTATTGATTTTTTTTTTTTTTGGCAGTTATTATTCTGTTGAATCCCCAGAAGAGTCAGCGAGGTAGAAGATTAACTGCTGGTTTTTACCTCTCGGCTCTACATTCTTACCACCATTTACTGTGCCAACTGTGTTTATTAACAACTGTACTTGCTCAGATAGTTTAACAAGTAGTGATGAAGCTCTCAGCAGAATATATTTGATGTATTCTATTGCACAGCCGAGAAGTTCCTTTTATCAAAACTGTCTGAGCCGCATGAAGGAGTATCAGACCTGCCTGGATCAAAGACGAGGCTAATTGACTCTTGGCGTTTTTTTTTGTTTTTTTTTCGGCAGAGGTAGCCGATTCGCCGTGTTTGATTTATGAGGGGGGATTCTTCCTCTTTGGTGATTCTTCATCTGGAGCTGGAGTGCGCTGCTCCTCGTTATCTTTTGACATATTTCATCTTGTTTTGAGATATCCACTGCTGCTGCTTGCTGAAATCAAATTTCTTACAAAAAAAAAAAAAAAAAACTTGACCTAGACAACGGACAACATCCTTATCCTTAACAACTGATCCTTATCTTCTTTCCAAAATAGCGTCGCATCAAAATTGGTTTGCGATGTGCTAAAAACGTTTGAAGCCGAATGGCATCGCAGGTGTTTAACAGCTGTGAACTGTTCTGAAAGGTCAAAAACCAATGCAGTGTGTACAGTATGGGCATCCTGATGAGCAGCTGAGGGGGGCGGAGACCTCAGCCGGGGAGGGGACAACGTCAGGTCCTCCCATCTCTTCCCCCGGCTGCTCTCAGGGGCTCCGCTGTTGCCTTTTCTCCACTCAGGTTATGCGCACACCAGGGCTGCGCGTCTCCGTCCCTTCATCTCTCTCATCCCTTCCAATCGTTCCCCTCCCTGAGCCAGCACACCAGTGTGCAGGATTGATGCGATGAGCCTGTGGGGAATTTGAGGAAGCTAGCTGCATCCTTTAGTAGTAATTCTTGTGGCTCCTGCACCCTACACACACACACACACACATAAACACACACAACCCTCTCGCATTCCTCTCTCCTCTCTCATACCTCCCCTCCTCTCCCTCCCTCCCCGCCTGCCTCTGTACCTCCCCCAGCCCCTCGCTTTGGCTCTCTCTGCCTCCCTCCAAAGCTGTTGTTACTGTGCGGCTCCCGCACATCATTCCACCGCGATGGAAATTAAATGAAGATGGCTTAACGCAGCGGACACAGGCATGCTTTGAAGGATGTAACCGGGGAAAGCTGCGCTGCCAGATCCTTTTCCATGGGCTGTGGATTTGTGTTGCTCAGGCGAGGACACAGCAATCACTCAGCCATGCAGAAGCCCAGACAAGAGGACTAATCTCTCCACCTGACTTGTGGAAGCTCCACTTTTTTTTTTTTTCCCCCCTAAATAACTTATTCTCCACCACCAAAGACAGTGTGGGACAATGGAGCCAGAGTGAAGTACATGGTAAAATTGTTACCTTGACTGCAGTCTGCAGCACACATGGATGTGTTCAGCTTTGTGAAGATGCCAAAGCTGTCAGGGTGAGTCGGATGGATGCTGCTGTGTATGCGCCTGGCTGTGCATGTGCCGTTCCTGAGTAGGTGGCGTTGTACGAACATATATTTATAGAGGAACGCAGAGACAGATACACCAGCATGATTAAAAATACTGAGGGTTTTTTTTTTGTTTTTTTTTCATTGCGAAAGAGAAAAAGTCGTGCGGTCACGTATGATGTGCAATGAATGGAGGTAGATGGGAGTGGGTGCAGAAGCTGATGCCGTTCGTGGATGTGAAATGTCCAAGTTCCTACATTTGCTACACTGCAGACAGTGGTTATGGTTTGTTCGTGAGTCAGCTGCGAGTGATTTGATGCTCACAATCGTGTCAGTTAAAGGACGATATGAATAAAAAATTCAAAGCGGACACACCATAGGAAGTAATTCCCAGACATTATGTTTTTATACCAGCCGAATGTCCTGCATGAAGAAGAGTAATGGAGGATGAGTGGTCAAGTTCACGTCCTTCGAATAAGCGCTTGTGGTCAATGTTGAGTTGATTTTTTAACAATAATAGGAAATCATTTAAAAAATTGCTGATTCTAAAAAGAGGAATATGCGGCAACTTTAAGCAACCAATCCTGAGAAAATCATTGGAGTGCCAGGCAAAACATCTCACCTTATGCACCCATGGATCTGCTATATTCAGTTGATCTGCCCCAGTGGACAGTAATCCTCCTCGGGGATTTGGCCCCATCAGCTAAACCACAGACCACTAGTGGTGGGAACAGCTGATCATAAATGGAGAATCTAAAATTAGATGTTGTATATGTGTCTCAAGGATGCCCATTCATTGTGTTCTCTTCCACTTATCGCCACTGCAATGTGTTGATGACTCATACAGTAGTTTTTTTTTTTTTTTTTTAAATCGACAGAAAAATGACGAGACAAAACACACAAGGCGATTTGCTGCAATTTTACTGTGATGTAAATCACAGTTTTCTTGTTCCCCCACATACCTGCCAGGCGGCCGGCAAGTAACAGGGATTTTCCATCAGATGTTCGGACCAGTGCTTTCTAGTTAGCGTCCCTCTTTGGCAGCGTTTATGATGCGACTCCCAGTGGACCACCGACATCACTGCATCCTGTCACTGTTAATAATGCCACACAACGCTCTCCCTGATTACAATCCGCCACTGCTACACTGGTGGCTTATTTTTTGCTGCTGTTGCTCTTGTTTTTACCCTCTGAGCGAGCAGGAATTTAAATCTGCAGGATGCTTCTCTGCAAGGGTTGATGGAGCGTTTCGCAGAAGAAAAAAACCCCAAAAACAAATATTTAATTTAGAAATCTACAATGAAAAGAACTTTTCCCTGCATTGTCTCCTCTTCCAGTCTTAACACCACCCCCAGATGTGTCTGCTGTCTGCCTTCATTTTTTTGTGTCTAAATGTAGTTTTTTTTTTCCATTAACGTGTCGCGTTTCATTGAAAGATAATTCATCCTCCTTCTGTCATTTGAACACAGTTATGCAAGCTGCTCTGTTTTTTTTTTTTTAATTCTTTTTCTTAATCTTAACATGTTGAACTCAGAGCTGGAAATACTGTCACAGCACTACCACACTGTGAGAGTTATAAATGGTTGGAGTCAACAGCAGTAGGATTCTATCGCAGTGATTAATTGACTCATTGTGGATGAGTTCATGTTCATGTGCAGGTCATCCTTTACATAAAACACACTTTGTGTGGTATTTCTTCAACATGAAGAGCATAACACTTAATTTGCCTGCTTGACATTCTGCTCGAGTCACTGTGTCCTTTTTTTTTTTTAATTAAATATCTTATTTGAGAAATTATTTGTCATGTTCTGTCTGCAAACTTTTTGAAGTGGAAATCACTCGATTAGGCTAAATGTTCTTCATAGTTCACAAAGACTAAAGCATCTGTCTTACTTAGCTGTTCAAACCAGAGACTGTAAGGGCAGAGTAGATCAGAAATTGCTGAGGGTCAGGCGCGGGAGCCAGCTGGCTGATGGACGAAGTCTCCAGCAACCATTTACTTTGTTCCGTCCTCTAGAGCTTTTAGCATAAGAGCGGTGAATAGCACAATGAGGTGCAGCTGAGTCCAAGGCCGGTTCAGCGCAGCCTGATAATGGAATAACAAGGAAAACAGTGATGTCATTCTTTAGTTTTACAGCTGGATGCAACATTATAAATATAATCCCAACATAGCATGGGGAACGTGATCCAATTAGAACTGTAGTGTGTATGTGCGTGTGCGTGCGTGTGTGTGCGTGCGTGTGTGTGTGTGCGCGCGCACGCGTTTGCCTGTGTGCAGGGAATCACGCACTTTTGTGAGATGTGTAAGTGCTGCGGCAGTTTGTACTCACAGGTTTCGCCGTGCAGCTATTTCAAGAGACTGTGGTGTTTTCCTACTTACAGGTGAACGAGACACAGCAGGACTCTTAGGCTCACTTACTCACCGTTAAAGAGCAGGCGCATCATAGTGGGTGGGCTGCTTCCCAGATGCAGTTTTATTCCCACTCTGAGGAGATTAACTAACAAAAAACCTTTCTACATCGAGGCACCAGAGAGCTGCTCAGGGTAGTGTGGTTGCCCATGGCAACAATATCAGAGCCTCCGACGACAAACACAATATGCAATTCCAATAACAGGGAAAAAAGAGACACTCTTATCTCGAAATAAATGTAATTTCATTATCCATAGTTTATCAGAGTGAGTAATTTGGTTGCCCTGCTGTGACAACCATGTTCTTTGCAAATGGTTTCTTGAAGATCGTGTGAAATAGTGTTTTCTCCCTTGATACCCGGTAAACGCATTTTAAAGAGGTTTTGGAAAAAGAGCGAAACAGAACCACATGCTGTGCCGAAGAAGTGAGCAGAATCACCATTTTGGCTGTTTGGTCTATTTTTTTCCCCCCCTCTCTCTCTTACATTGTTTGTTTTCGCAACCAGAGGTGGCCATATTTGAATAAGACGGTGGAGCTGGAGAGGAGCGAGGGGCGGCTCTGACTGAGACATAGATCTGCCCGAAATCACACCCTGCTTTAGCGTCTGTTCTACTCTTAACGGGGGGCCGTAATTTACAAACTGAACATCAGGCTGTATTAGCGGAGCCTGGAAACCAACAACTAAGATCATAAACTTATCATGAAGATGTCTGCTGAGAAAATGCACCAGATGTAAGGGAGGGTCATTTCTCGGCCTACTGGGCGACCGTGTTTCCTTTGGCAACAACTGGAGTTGCCCCCTGCTGGCCATTAGAAAGGAGGCAGGTTTAAGGCATCTCCACACTGCCTCTGATCGCTGTATAAAAACTGTGATTTCTGTGATGAAATAACCACTTTTGAGTGATTTCAGTAGAAATTGTAATTATATATAACTGCATACTTACTTACGGGTTCAATTTTGCTGTCATTTTGACCAGAGGATTTGAGCATGAATTTTGAAGTTATGGTGAGAGATGTCAAAGAAAAGGGCTGTAGTTTTTTTTCTGGACCAAAAAGTAATATGCTTGTACCCTAGGCGGAATAAAGCCTTTAATCAGACAGGTTCCTGTCTGTCTGCCACTTCTCTCGTGAGATGGTCATCTCATCCGCAGATTTCATATCCAAACCCAATCAAATTAGCCATCTATGTCCACATTGGCAAACATGCCCATTTAATTGGAGAGCAGTGAGAAAGTGGCGTCACAGCCTTTTCATCATGTATCTCAGGAGCAGAGCAAAACCTTTTGTTTTTACGCAACTTTGTCAAGAGTTGAATGTGTTCAGTGACTGATAAGACAGTGGACTGTCCTGGATTGAGTGTAAAACTACAAGTACAGTGAGTGAGTGAGTGAGTGAGTGAGTGAGTGAGTGAGTGAGTGAGTGAGTGAGTGAGTGAGTGAGTGAGTGAGTGAGTGAGTGAGTGAGTGAGTGGGTTTTTAACGCAACAGAAGCACAGACTGTTTGTCATCATATGGCTGGTTAATATAGAATATCCAGAGAGATAGAGATTGGACCCATATATTCAGTCACACGCACCAAACTGGCGACACTGGAGGAGAATAATGTGATATTTGATTCATGATGGCGTTTCTAAAGCAAAACTGAGATTAATATGTCCCTGGGGTTATTTCCCATTCTTCAGACCGGGGCATGCTGGGAAAGCCATAAGAGCCATAAGTGAAAGAGTTGAGAGTCTTCTGGCAATCAGCACATAGACGTCAGTAAAAATTTCCACCATCATGCACAGATAGGAGTCATGTAACATTACGCTTTTCACATGGTTCTCTCACAGGAAATATCCTCTGACTAGCCCATGAAAAATATACTTCATTAGTCCTCGGCATTCGTAGTGGCTGGCATGTGCTTCCGAGGCGTGGTTTCACGTAACTGCCCCTCGTGGAGATAATCAATGTGAATTATTCAAACTAACTTGAGTGTCTGTGTTGCACTGTGCTCAGGGGCGGCTTGTCTATAATGCATAGTTACTCCCTACATTAACAGCTCTCATAACACACAAGAATGCTTTTTCGTAACTGGCTTGTACACAGAGAGATGAAGGCGAAAGTGAACCACTGTGATAAAGCAAGGATCACCATGTTCATGCAGTTTTTATGAAGGACTGCAAAGTGATCTTTCCCCCATCTCTCAGACAATGCAATTAAAAATCTTTTGAATTATAGTTACTGGTAAAATTGGACGGCAGACTATTGCTGTTTTTATCCTCATTAGGGATGCGCGGAACTAAGTCTTTGAGTGGTGTTTTAATCTGCCAGTTCAGTTAATAAACCGTAAGTGTGATGAGAAAGCTTAGACTTCCATGGAGCTGCAACGACTTAACTGATGAATTATTACTTGCACCGATACACAGTTAGGCACTTTTTAATACATTCTGACTCGCATTTTCTTTTTCGATTGGACAAAAAAAAAAAAACGGCGCAAAGTCCTAGAAGATATGCAAAACAGTAGCTTTTTTTTTCTGGTTTTATTTCATTTTGTCCAAACATCCATTTGGGAGCCTGCATTTACTGCCTCCTGCTGTAAGTGTCCTGACCCTGACTCTTGGGTAGCCTGTTCATGAATTGTGCAGCACACTTTACCCACACTTGGCGCTCGATTACTTAGTCCGATGTGACTGTGCAGGCATCATTTATTAATGCCAGCTGAGGAAGATCAGTTTCACCGTCCAACAGTGGATGAACCTTTCCAGTCCCTCTGTAAGCCGGAGGACTGCAACTCAGTGGCGTAATGCAGCACTCGCTTGCAGACAAAAGAAATCAAAGATCACTGTATCTTTGGCTGCTCTGCTGATACACAGGCGCTGTGGCCGAGAGACAGGAAAATGGATTTTGTGGGACATTTTGTCAATTCCGAAACATATTTTCAGGGCGTAGCTCCTTAACCTGTAAGTACAATCACCTCTGTGATCTTGCAGACCTTTCGAGAGATGTCAAATAGTATTAGTGACGTTGTGAAATACCGAAAAACACATTTTGAAAAGCAATCGATGTGCTGTAGTTCTTAGACTTCTGACACATGAAGGGTCGTGACTGGTAGTTGAGAAATTAAAAGCTGCGATGATTCATTGGTTGATTAGTTGGTTGACGTCAATCGCCAACTATTTTGTTAATGAAAAAGAGAGGGAAAAAAAAGTTCACAAGTTCGTCTCTGACTCCAGCTTCGTAAATGTGAATATGCTCTGGTCTCTTTAATATTTTGGTTGGCGAGACATTTGAAGGCGCCATCTTGGGTGTTTGGGAAAAAATTGTTTTAACTTTCTCTGACATTTCATTAACGTGATACACCAGATGGTTTGTTGCGAAGGACCATCTGTGAGGTCGGCTTTTTACGACCGCTTGTGAAAGGGCAGGCATTTTTCAACCAGAACTGGCAGGTGTTTGGATGATCCTCCTGTCTATCACAGACTTTACTTAAAAAATGTTCTGGAGACTGATCTGTATCAGAAAAACACTGTATAATGTTTGGACATTTTGTGCCAGGAAAAATATTCTTCAGCACTGTATTTCATATAGAGCCCCCTCAGTTGTGGGCAATAATGGAGTATATTTCTGACCGGTCTCCGGCACTTTAAAACAATGCCTTTGAAAGAATATGGAAACCATTGCTTGATTATATTAATGTTAACGTTTCTGCTATCATGACAAGAGCATTTGTATTAAAAATATATGTATATATTTTTCATTTAGCTTCCATGGTAATGCACGCCACATAATGTACCTTTCACGTTTATTTAGAACTGATCCTTTAGTTTTTGGTTTTTGTGTTACTCCAGCTTGTTTTGTTCTTTCCTTTCGTATGTGTGTTTGCTTACTGATAAAAAAAAAATTAATAAACACATTAAAAAAAATGACTTTGGAGAGGGGGGCTGCAATCGATAAATCTAAACAGCATCTATGAAAAAAATAGTTAGGAGAGGATCGAAAAGAAGAGCAAGGAAGGAGAAAAGTGGGTGTACAGTTATTTTTACTTCTTCCACTGAAGAAATAATCTCGTGTTCAGGGGAAAATAATACTTCAGTGACATCTTTGCTTACCTCTTCAGGTGCCGGCATTGCTGTTTTGGAATGGAAGGTTAAACCACGCCCGTGGCTGCCGTCTCGTGCCCATTGGTTCAGCAAATTTGGGTTAGAGCCCTGCCAGATGTATTGTATTCTCGGGTGAAAGCGAAACTGTGATCCCACCAATCGCGCGAGAGGAGTATTTCACGGGCCAAGCAAGTGAATCTCGAAAATAATCAAGCAAATGCAAATGATCACCGCTCACTTTTTTCCCAAAAGCTCAAGTGACGGGTACAAGCCGGACTCATCAATGAGGTGAACACAGCTCCGGCAGTGTCAAACAGCATCCACTTGAGTCCACACACATCATTTCAGCTGCAGGTCATGTGTTCTAAATATACACCAGGAAGGCCTGCTCGCAGCGAACGTACTGTCGGTCAAATAAATCCATATCTCTGTGGAAACACTGACATCCTCCAAACACACTGCTGCATTGGCAAGGAAACCAGGTTGTCTCACGCTGTTTGGATCTCGACCTCACGTGAAGCGCAACGACATAAACGCATTATTTTCAGTTGAAGCGCGTTGACGTGACCCGCGGAACCGCGCTCCGTCCTACGCTGCGCTGGCCCTTTCGCGATACTCCAATTCTTGCCGTATTGCATTGCGTCGATGAGCCGGCGATATTTTATTCATACCTCACGCATACACGCGGACAGGCATTGCTCATGGCCGTGCCCGCGCGAGTATATACGCGCACTCATACAGACACGGAGCGCGCTGCATACAATTCATTATCATCGGTACAGTAACTGGGGAAACATTTAGAGGGAAAGAAAGAGAGGCTTTGAATAATAAATGCGAAGAGCCCTGTTACACAGCAGACAAGCCTTTGAAGTGACATAACTTACTGCCACTGCTTTCATGGCGTCACCAGCGTGCAGACACAAAGTAACAAAGGAGAGGGGCGCAGACAAAAAGGACAGATGACGACATTTAACCAATTACGGGTCCCCTGAACTGGTGGCACCGGAGAGAAGACCATGAAGAATTATGTTTTGTTAAAAAGAAGATGTGGGCTGGAGCCGAGATCTGGCCGTCTCTTACAATACGCGGCGGCTGATTGTTCTGTGAACAATGGCCGTGATAAACTTTTATTGAATCATCTCGCCGTCGAGCACATCAAATAAGTACTTCATAGGAGAATTCCTCTGGGCTCCTTTTATAAAGACTCTGCTGACATGTAGAAATAAAACCAATTTCATGCCTCTCAAAGCACAAGAGTGAGGCATGACAACTCCGCCTGTGCGTGCATGCGTGCGTGCTCGTGTGCGCGCGTGTGTATGTCGTGCTTATGTAATTAATTTGATTTGCATTCGCTGAGTGAACTGCGGTTATAGAACATCGTTGATCACTCTGGAATCAGACGGTCTCTTTTCACTTG
>CAAKHG010003470.1:25595-44355 GCA_901007715.1 Dactylopterus volitans
GTGTGTCTTGTGTAAGAAAGACTCAGTGACAGACAAGGAAAGCTCTCTCTCCCTCTCTCTCTGTGCGTGTGTGTGTGTGTGTGTGTGCGTGCGCGCGCGAAAAACTAAGAAGAGACTGCGAGTTAAGTATTTTCTTTTAAGGATGAAGCATCTGTGTTTTACTTTGGATCGTTTACACAGCATCTGCTCAATAAACATGGACCTGAATGGAAAGGAAAATGGATGTTGAATCCAAAAGAGTCCCAGCACACCACATACAGTAAATGTTTTTGGAAATAATAGACTATTTGTGAAATCACTTTTTGCTTTCTTGTAGGGAGTGAAATGGAAATATCAACACTGCGCTCAGAGAGTTTCTGTTAATTATGGAGCTACAGTCAAAAGATGGTTGTCTTAGCTTGTCACTCGGCTTGAAACCTGTTTCCGTCCGTTAGAGGAAAACAAAAACAGTCCTCCAGCACCCTCAAAGCTCTCTTGCTGGTTCTGTTTCACAATAGCCCACTGACACTGTATGAATCTGATGTACCAACAAACACAGAAATACGCCCTGGCCAGAAAGAAGAGATGGAAACAACACAGTGTGTAATGAATCTGTTTCTCTGTATTTCTGAGTCTTCCCATCATGATGTTTCTTCAGAGGTGCCGTTAGGCTGATCACCTCCAGGCAGAGCCAGACGAGCTGAGAATTTAACCATCTGCTAAGTGTAGGATCGAGTTTTCCAAACGATCATAACAAGAAAACATATAGATGTAGAACTATTCCTTTAACTGTCCTATATATCTTCACACTTCTTGAATGGGCTTGAAACTTTTAACTTCTGAATTTTCTACAAACTGTAAACGACTTTCAGTGAGAAAAATTGAGATATGTCGATTAAATGTTTTTGGCTCTATCTGCAGGAAACGGTAAAGGACAACTCCCTCCTTTTTATGCCAAATGTTCTGAAGGTGTATCTGGAGAACGGGCAGACTAAATCATTTAAATTTGACAGCAACACATCCATTAAGGTAGGTTCCGGAGGGAAGCTTGCTTTACTTTGGTAATGCAGTGACATATTCAGTTTAAATGCAGAATTTTACTAAACAATACACTGTTATACTGTGCAAACTCCTCATTTCAGTATGGCCTTCATAGTGAACTCTTACTACGAAGCATGAGCAGTTTGAGTTTAATTACTTAATTAGCAGGTATTTCATTTGCAGTTGAAATTCTGATTGCAAGTGCTGTAGCAGTGATCATTTTTTTTGTGTGTTTGTTCAACCATTGAAATGATTTATGGTGATGTATTTTTGGCTAATTGCAAAGAGACAGATGAATCATTTTTCGCTTGTAGCAACTATGATTCTGCTTATGTGAAAGGATGTCATCTTGACCCTGCAAGAGAAGCTATCCATTAAGAGCATTGAGCACTTCTCTCTGATGCTGGAGCAAAGAGCTGAAGGATCTGCCAGCAAACTCATGCTCCTGCACGAGCAGGAGATGCTAACTCAGGTGAGATTCTCAATGGGAGGCACTTGAAAAACTGACGTGGCAGCTAATCATACAGGACTTCTCAACAAGTGGCTGTATATGAATAAATTATTGGGAACCCTGCTTATTCGCCATCTTGCAATGAGACGAATGTATATATTGCCTGTCCCTCGCATATTTGTTTATGTAAAAGAGACATTAGCTTAGATATAAAAAAAAAACATAAAGGGTAAAATGGATTTTAAGGGGTTTAAACTATGTCCAAGTGCAGCAAACCCCTGGAGTTGCTTTAAAATGTGATATAAAAATAAATGCCCAGGAAATCACTGCCTCTGGCCAAGAAATAACCCAAATTGCCCAAACTTATTGCTTTTATGCTTCAGTTTTGGCTTTTTGAGTTCAGTTATGGGAATGTTAGCTTTAGAGGTGCCGGTGAGTGGATTTAATTTTGTCTGGCTTGACCCAGGCTAGCTGCTTCCTCTTGCTGTCAGCAAATATGCTTCACTACCTCCAGTTTAATATTCAACAGATTGATTTTCCTGTATGACTTTCAGCAAGAAACCAAATAATCATACTACCTAATATATCAAACTATTCCTTCCATCACCATGAATCACTGAAATCCACATCAGTCCTGCCGACATTTAACATTAAATACTACATGCCGTGCACTGCTCTCTCCGACAAGCGATCCTTAAAAAATGTGTTAAGACCTCATGATGAAATTTGCAGATTCATAAATTCCTGACATAATGCAATCCATTTTTATCTCCGACTCATGCTCCAGGTGACACAGAGGCCAGGTTCGCACAAGATGAAGTGCTTTTTTCGCATCACTTTTGTTCCAAAGGATCCTGTGGAGCTGCTTAGGAGAGACGCAGTAGCATTTGAGTACCTCTATGTCCAGGTGACTGTCAGTAGATCAATATTGCAGATACACACCTAGTTTACGGTGAAAGTAAACTTTTTGCTTCGTTTTTAAAAGGACCTAAGTATGCCAATAATGCTAAAAAGGTTGAGAATAATGATCATGTAGTTGCTTGTCATTGTAATGTGACTACTGTGTATGGTAAAATTGCTGAAATGTGACCTCCTCCTGTCCTCTCCCTTTTTGACTCCTCTAGAGCTGTAATGATGTGGTATTGGAGAGATTTGGGTCAGAGTTGAAATATGACACGGCCCTTCGTCTGGCTGCCCTGCAAATGTATATTCTAACCATCAATTCTAAACAGTCCCAGAAAGTTTCCCTCAAATATATTGAGTAAGTAGATTGGATTTTGACTTTTTGCCAGTTCTGCCGCAATGCCGGAGAATGCATCTCTCCTGGCTAGTTAATGACTCTGATTGTAAACAGCTCAATCAATGGGTGCACAAACTCTGCGTGATTGATCAAGAATGATGACTTTACTGTTTTTCCTGATGGCTGATTGACTGGCTCTCGTTTTCATGAATTGCGTGTGTGTGCGTGTGCGTGCTGTGTGTGTGTGTGTGTGTGTGTGTGTGTGTGTGTGTGCAGAAAGGAGTGGGGTCTGGCGTTGTTCCTGCCGCCTGCAGTGCTGTCGAGCATGAAAGAGAAGAACATCAAAAAAGCCCTAACTCACATCCTCAAAACCAACCAGAACCTGGTGCCGCCTGGTAAAAAGGTAGAGCGTATCTCTCCTTCCTCTTCATGTCTCTTGAACTCTCTAATGCGTCCCATCTGACAAGACTCTTGACTGCCACCTATTGGACTGTTAATGTTCACTACATTGGGGTGTTGTAGAGTGAAATGTTGTGTTTTTACTGTACCTCAGATGCACCCTAAATATTGCTGGAAATACCTCACATCAGTGGCTTCAGGCTATATCTTATCTCATGTCACTTGTTCACTCCCCATTCCAGCTGACTGCCTTACAGGCAAAGGTCCATTACCTGAAGTATCTCAGCGATCTGAGGCTCTACGGAGGACGGGTATTTAAATCCACACTAATTGTGAGTGAAACCGTCCTTCTGCTTTCGTTTCATGCCGCCAGGGTGTGGCACATAAAGATACCTAATGGTCACTGTGTTCAGGGGACTAATGTAAGTGCCGACTTATCATTTACAGCAAGGCGAGAAGCACACAGAAGTGACTCTGCTGGTGGGGCCCAAATATGGCATCAGTCACGTGATTAACACCAAAACAAACCTGGTCGCACTTCTGGCTGATTTCAGTCATGTCAACCGCATTGAGATGTATACAGAAGATGAGAACAGAGTTAGAGTGGAACTCCATGTTCTGGACGTGAAGGTTAGCAAAACCCTCTGCTCTTTTAAAAAGAAGCATTCGTCGACTGGTTTCATGATTATTTTCTGTGCTTTTACAGGGACAACACACAATCTGTCCTGCAGTCATTATAACCTCATTCTGCAGACCCACTCTCCCGATTATTTTGTGCTCATCTGCTTATCTGCCTCTTTCACAGCCCATCACTCTCTTAATGGAGTCTGTTGATGCAATGAATCTGGCCTGTTTGACTGCTGGCTACTACAGATTACTAGTGGACTCTCGGCGTTCCATCTTCAATGTGGCCAAGAACACAGACAGTATGGAAATAAGTATGTCTGAAATCACACTAGAACATGCTGTGAACACAATGACCTATTTTTAATTTCTGGTTCCTCTTTGCAGGCCACGCAGCAAGAATAAAGCAGAACTACCAGGCCATCGAATGCACATACAGCACGCCCCATAAGGCATATGAAGACAGAAACAACCAGAGGAGCAGTCAAGATTTTTCAGACCAGGAATGTGAATACCTCGAGCACGGGAGATGTGAAGGCCAACCAGTCTACATAACTGAGATCCACCAGCCTCAGCACTCGATGCACATGGCAGAGAGAGCAGAGTGCTGCCAGGTCGCATGCTCCCAAACTTACCTCAACGTCCCAAGACCCAAACCCCAAGATTCCTCTCGGAGTGCAAAGGTCTCCTTCATATTTGGAGATCATCCCTTAGATAGTGTGAATCCCCAAAATTTGGGCTACCAGAGACTGATGGAGGAAAGTCCAGAGATTCTAGACAATCACAGCCCCATGTACAGGCGTCTCGAGGAGGACTATAAGATGATGGATGCCATAGAGGACGGGGATGGGTATCCGTACTCCACCAAAATCTTCGGTCCCACCGAATGCATCGAGGAGCCGCTGCTGCATGATATCTGCTATGCAGAGACGACAGATGACGCAGAGGATGAGGATGACATCAGTTGTGAGGAGGACATGGTGATGAGTGACATTGACAAGCCTACTCTGCTTACGCTCTCAGGGTCCAGCGATGACATCATTGACTTGACCTCCCTCCCTCCGCCACCGGAGGGTAATGATGAAGAGGACAATGACATACTGCTGCACTCTCTTAACTTGGCTATTGCTGCTCCTCCTCCTGGCTTCAGGGACAGCTCTGACGAGGAAGAGCAGCATGGGCCTCGGGCCAAGGGGGCCTGCAATGATATCCCAGTGTCCCTCATAGATTCAGTTCCCACCCACGGAGCAGAGGGCCAGGGGAAACCTCTAGACGATGCAGTGGTGTCCACTTTACAGGCACTTGAGGCCCTCGCTGTATCTGAGGAACAGATCCCCGCACAGTCAGAGAGTAATACAGGTTCTCCTTACTCTATTGTAACATTCATTCATTAACACCACACATGCTCCAGCCATTCATTTATGATTTGTTGATGTTGATTTTTTTTTCAATAAAGCCCATTTTGTTCTCTGTTTCCATTTGTGCATTTCTTCATTCATTTAAGCATACAAACCATTGTGTTCGTCAATGTGTTGCTCATTTCATGAAGATTTGTTGCTGCTTTGTAAATCATTTTTATTTCATCCTTTGCACCGCACACAGTGTGGGATGTTTGTTACTAGCATAGAAAAAGCCGAATCTAAATCATGTCATGCCCATCTATCGCATGCTAGTTAGCTAGCGTTCAAGTTTTTGACTGTTCTCCTTCAACATTTTATGGATGCCACCATTTGATTGCAAATGGCAATAGACATGTTTTGCCAGTTACCCCGTAGCTACTGATTTGTTTCGCGATTTCTAGTGTTGCTCACAGTGTTCAGGAGCATGCATTGAACTGAGCTTTCCTGCCACCGGGCAGGCGGCACCCAGCAAGGTTTATAGGACAGGAAACCACTCTAAACTATGATGGTGTCCTTCTTAGAAAGCAATTACATTGTGATTAACATTTACTTTAAAACATTTACCACGTAACAATAAGTTAAAGCAAAAATCTGTCAATTGACACTGTAATCTGTCTTTTATCATTTTAATGTTAATTGTCTGTTTTTTTCAAAGTAGTTGTCCATCTCGCTTCCTGTGCATTTTCTTTTCTGTTAACTATTAACTACATTCCATAAATAAGTGGTATTTTCCTTGATGAAGTTGTTAATGAGGTGTTTGTCTTTCTGTGGTACACAGGTGTAGAAATATCACGAGCATTTAGTCCTGAGTCCTCAGATTCTGGCAACGAGACAAACTCCTCTGAGATGACAGAGAGCTCCGAGCTGGCCACCGCTCAAAGACACTCAGACAGCCACCTGAGGATGCAGGTGGCAATGACAGAAAGATACAATGCCATGAATGAGGACAAGATGGAGGCTACCGCACTTGGCGACGGTGGAGCAGAAGCTGTGCAGCAGAGTCAGCAACATCAGGAGGAGGAGGCAAAATCATCTGCTGTCACCTCCTCACAGCTTTTCCACTCAGACGGCGGTGAGATGGAGCCAGAGACGATGGAAATTAAATCAGTCAGTGAATACTTCACGAAGATGCATATGGGCTCAGTAATGAACAGGCACCGCGGGAAACAGAGGGAGCCGGAGAGCAGAGGCCCACGAGATACCTGTGATTCCTCTGAGAGAGCCCATACGACTTCTCATGACACAGCCAAGGAGGAGCCCGCTCATCTTGTTGGGAAGTATAACACCTTCACTGTGACAGATTCCTATTACATGAATCAACTCGATCTTGGGCGAACTCACTTCAAAGACAGGCAGCAAAAATGGCAGCAGAGAGCGCCAAGGAACAAAATGGAAGAGAATCTCACTCCAGAATGTGTGAATGAATCACAGGCAGCCCACGCAGAAAGGTTGACAGTAAAGCCAGAGAAACAGGACTCTGAGGAAAGAGGCCAACAGATAAATGCCCATCTCCGTTCTCCTTCCAAAGGGGTCTTCGCTGCAGAGGGACATGCCACTTCACAGGATAGTGAGCAGCATCAAATTAAGATTCCCCCATCAGAGCAAGAGGTCACACGGTTATACGAGTACCACGTTAGCAAGCGCATGTCTTCGATACAGAGTGAAGGAGTCCACTCTCTCCAGAGTTCACAATGTTCCTCTATAGATGCTGGTTGTAGCACAGGTAGCAGCAGCTGTGTCACTCCCATGGATTCTCCCCTTTGTGCCACAGACAGTATGCACGTTCTGTCAGAGTCCTCACTCAAGGGGCTGAGTTATGTAACTGCTGAGGAGAAGGCTTACGCGCCCCCAGGTCATGGGAAGGCAGGCCATTCCATGGATCCCACCCTTCTGAGGAAGATCCATGGAGCAACCAGTGCTGAGCCAGGATTTGGGATTACAAGGGATGGCAGTCACCGAATGCCCAAGATAAAAGAAACCACAGGTAAAACTAAACAGAAGGGAACTCCCTTTAATCTTATCTGTGCATGTGGACAAAACAAAAGTGGCGCTTGAAAGGAAAATGTTGCAGGCAAATCAGGTCAGGTACATTTTAGAGAGTTAGCTCACCATAAAAGGAGAAACAAACATTGTTCCCTCCATGCAAATTCATTTGGTCTCATTTTTCTAGGTTTTGCAACATCTGTCTCCAAGACATATTCCTCCACTCCAACACAATACAAATGATTGGGATTTTGCAGTGCTCACATTAGCAAGCAACGGAAAAAATACAATAGCAAATTGGGCAAAGACCACCAGGGAATCAACACTCCTCCTGAATAAGGTGCTCTCAGCCACAAATTTGTCAGACATTTACATTCCTACACCCTCAAAACATGATCTCCCGTGATGTGTCACGCCACATGCTTTCATTCGTAAAAAGGAACACATGAAGCACTCGTGCCGAGCCTTTCAACCGTCAAAGGGAAATAAGGGAACTTGTCAATCAGTAATTCTTTTTCACTCCCTTCACTTCTTTATACCGAAGCACCCTTTGGAACTTGTACGAGACATTGTGAGCTTTCAACTCACCAAAATTTGAAACCGCCAAAAGTAGCCACACAGGTTTAGCCTGGTGCTTTGCAAGTGAATTTTGGCCAAAGCCAAATTGTGACAATGTAAAAAATTACTTTTTGCTACATTTAACACATTTCGAAACTGCAAGGTTAGAATCTGCATGGCAGATACTCATGGTCTCGTTGTTAGGAAATGTCTTGGTTCCTGTCTAGTAAGATCGTTTTTGATATTTAAAATGTGAAAAAAAAATCATTAAATAGATAAATATTAATGATATTTCAGGAAAATACTGACATATTTGCATGAATGTAACCTCTGCTTCTTTCAACCACCTACCATTTAATCTTTATGTCTAGCTACAAAAATTGTTGTCTGCTAGGTGCTTAACAGTGCTCTTTGTGCTCTACTCCTACCCCTAGTGTAGCCTGCACAATGCTGAGGAGGGTTGGAGAAGCGTCATCTTTGGCTCTCTGTGATGAGACCAGTACCACCACCACAATCATGTCACCGTCATCATTACAAAGTAGCACACAGCCTAGCGGGCTAACGCAGGCCAGAGCTGAGCCGAACCCACATGCCCTGCCTTTCCCCTCAAGCGGATCTTCATGTGACCTTGCAACAGGCAGCCTCAGGAAGCCACGCAGGGGGAGGATGCTCAGAAGGAGCTGGAGCACAATGATGCAAGGTTCCAGGAGCTTAGAGGCACTGTTAGAGAAGACCAGAGCCACATTTACAGGGAAGAGTGGTGGTCCGAATTTACAATCTCAAGATGCCCCAAAAGTTCAGAGGATATTCTCTGCCAAAACCTTGCCCAAGAGTTTGTCCCAAGGTTCAGTCGCCTTTAATTCATCATGTGAAAGGCTGTCCAGAGGAGCCTCCCTTTTGCTGCCAGACTCAGCGGTAGCAAGACTGGATAGAAGCGCGTGGAGTTGCCGTGGGCCATTTAGTCGCTGCTTTCTATGGAGAAAGAAAAACACTGATGGTGATAATGATGACAGAGAGAAGCCCTCGCAGCTTCTGTTCTGTGTCGGCTTCAGTGGTGAGGACAGCACAGCCTCGAGAGCCGACTGTAAAGCTGAGCTGAGTAACTCGGCTCTAAATGGCATGACCCTACAGGCAAGGCTCGCTCGTGTTAATTCAATGAAGGGAAAAACCTACAGCCTTCACACAGGGTTTGGACTTGCACGGAAGGATGCCTTAGAGATGATCAGCTTGCTGCGTTGCAGTGTGGGCAACATGTCCAGAGGTGAGAAGCAGGAGGTCAACAAGGCTGACATGGAGACCTTCTCCCAGCTGCTTTTCACGCAGGCCAAAGCGCTGAGCAACGCCTGCAGCCAGATGGCAGCGGAGTGCAGCAGCCCAGAGGAGTTACTGCTCACTCTGACGCACAGCTTCCACACACTCTGCTGCCTAACACAAGCCTGCATGTCACTAGTGGAAGGCCTGGGCACCGAGACGGAGCGGAGTGAGGTGGTCATCAAGGTGGATGAGGTCATCATGAACTACGTGTTTCTGCTGAGGGCTGCCGAGGCGGCTTCAGTAAGCTCCCCCAGTGATAAAAGTGTGAAAGCGTTGACACATCACTCTGCCACCATGTCTGCTATTATAAACACACTAAGTCACTCACTGAAAACACTGCTCAACAAATAAGTGGTTGCTATTTTGTCCTGATTATTGATTTTAAAGCCATACATACAAGAGACATGGGTGTGACAACCAATGTGAACTGCAGTGGGAAAAAAATAGGAATCTTGCCTTGTGTACACAATATTTTATTATGTAATATAAAAATAAACTTATATAAATCATACAAGTTTTAAATAGATTCTATTAAGGCCTTTATGAAAGAACATACGACCCTCCACCCTATAGCGTAGAAATATTACATAAGGATTATTTTGATGATTTACCGGTTATATGAGGGCTTTAACATGTAGATTACCATAACCTTATTGGTATCCTGTTTATAAATTGTAAAAAATATATTATGTTGGAAAAACACATATACTATCACAAAATTGTAGACAAAACATTGCACAGGACAAGACATTATCAAATTAAAGTTGCAATTGCTTGAGTCACCTTAATTTAATTAATATTTTACACATGGACACTGTGTACACTTCCCTGTTATTTTTTTGTCAAAATCATTAAAGAAATTAAAACTTTTAAAAAGTGTTGTTTCAACTCTGTTTCTTTGTTTATTCCAATTTTGCATGCATTGCATACAATATAGCTCTTTTTTTTTTTAAAGAACATGCATGTCTAATGTTTTCACTGAAGCATTAAAACAGAATAACAGACCTTGACAGAATTACTTTTCTATGTTGTACAAGTTTGTTCCTAAAATTGCATTATTCATACCAAAAAGTTGCTTGACCCATGTTTAATTTTATAACTCCGTTTAATAATTCACAATTTTACCATTTACTCAGCCCTGAGTGGTGGGAATGCTTTTTGCATTAATAATGATGATGGCCGAATTCACTTTAGTGGTTAGAGTGTGTTTGCACAGTGAGATGTGTGAGAGCTGCATTAACATTACATGACGTTTATCTATGTCTGTAAAAAAAAAAAAAAAAAAGCCACTTTGTCAACATGGCTTTTGACAAAAAAGGAGCTGATCAGGAAAATCTTTAATAAAATTGCAGTACAAAATCCTGCATTGGCTCTCTCAGATATATGGAGGATCAAAGGAGACATAACCCCCATACAGATAGAGCACAAAAGATTCATATATTGCATATTGAGACAGACAGAACATGAATAATCATAAGTATCATTGAGCGATAGAGATGCAATCCTGGTGGCAAAATAGCTAATTTACCAATCACTGGTTTCATTTCTCCCTGCAGGCTAATCAGAAATGAAACAGCTCTTTCCACTTCTGGCGGAACAGCCCACAACTCTACCAGCTGTTCTTTTTATACTGTGCTGTATTTATCCTTCTATTCCAAAGGAACCGTCGTTATAGTTAACTGCATTAGGAAATGTTTGTATCCTCATGTGACAAACAATGGTCAGTTCAGTGTAATCAAGCAGACATTGTCAAAGATGGAAGATTTGGAAGACTGTGGTTTGCAACAATAGGGAAGTGATTCTGGGTAAATATACACCCAACAGGTTAACACAGTCGTTTGTTACTTTCATCTCATAACCAAAAATATTCAAACCATCAATGTTACACTGCTGGCACCACTCGACATAACCTAAAAACCAAACTCACTGGTGGACCTCTTTTTAATCTCTCACATGAATAATGTTCTTCCGACTGGTGAGTGCCATTTATCTTTATTTGTTTTGTGTACTGCTAAGTATGATTGGGATTCTTAATGAAAAGAATGCCAGGCTTGCTTTGGAGAAGTAGATAATGACACTAGCTCATTAGCTCCTGCTTTTATCACGAGCTGGCAGATCCTGTGTACCAACTGCTCAAAATGTTGATTTAGGCATGTGCTTCTAAGCACTGAATGTCCTGCTGAATGCGCGCTAGATGCATTATGCACGTCTCCCCACCTGCACGTGTTTCTTAGAGAACTGTGTGTTTCTGTACAGATGTGTGTGGCACTGCTAAGCCTGCAACCCACCACGTTGCCGGCTCACTTTTCATACCCAAAAACTCTGCCATGTGACGTAAGCGAGGACAACAACAGGAGTACGGTGATGGTGGACTGCGCGGAGAGAAGCCTCACATACATCCCTCGTGGCATCCCGAGGGACACTACCAATCTGACACTCACCATCAACCATATTCCTAGTTTAAACGCCACCTCTTTTCACGGTCTGGAAAACCTGACTGAGATTGACATGAGGTGCAACTGTGTGCCCATCAAAATTGGCCCGAAGGACCATATGTGCACTGAAAGTGTGACTATAGAGGAAAACACCTTTACCAGCCTGAAGAATCTGCAAGCGCTGTATTTGGATGGAAACCAACTCTACACGATACCAACAGGCCTTCCTTCAAATCTGATCGTGCTGAGCTTGGAAGTGAATCATATCCATCATATTACTAGAGCAAACTTCTCCAAGATCATAAATGTGGAGAAGCTTTACCTAGGTCAGAACTGTTATTATCGTAACCCATGCAACGTGTCCTATGATATAGACGATGGGGCATTTTTGCAGCTGAACCATTTAACACTTTTGTCACTTAAGTCAAATAACTTGTCCTTCATTCCACACCAACTGCCAACAAGTCTAAAAGAATTGTATCTGTACAACAATAACATCCCGAAAGTCACAGAGGAGGACTTCAAAAACTTAACCAACTTGGAGATTCTGGATATCAGTGGAAACTGTCCGCGCTGTTACAACGCCCCTTTCCCGTGCAAGCCATGCCCAAACAATTCACCACTTCAAATCAGCAAGACAGCATTTGAAATGTTGACAAAGCTAAAGATACTGCGTCTGCACAGCAACTCTCTAAAATTGGTGCCATCCGAATGGTTTGCAAATGCACCCGAGCTGAGAATACTTGATCTATCGTCAAACTTTTTGGCAAGAGAGATAGGCGTCACCACCTTCCCACATTTCCTGGGAAAACTGGAAGAACTGGACCTTTCATTTAACTATGAGCTGCAGAGGTACCCTCAAACTCTGAGACTGAGCAACAGTTTTTCCAACCTTAAATCTCTTAAAATACTCAGATTAAAGGGCTTTGTGTTTCAGCAGCTGCAACCAGAGAGCATTGCACCTTTAAAACCACTTCCAAACTTGGCAGTTGTAGACCTGGGTACAAACTTCATTAAAATGGCAAACCTTAGTATTCTGATGGAGTTGAAAAGCTTTAAAATTATCAGTCTCTCTGATAACAAAATATCATCCCCATCAGATGGCAAAGATACCGCAGGCTTTTATGGAGAAGAAGATGAGGAACCATTGCGCTGGTCTCCCATGTCAGCTGCAGCGGAATACCAAAGTAAGGAAGTTAGAGAGATTCATTACTTCAGATACGATGAATATGCACGCAGCTGCAAACACAAAGATAAGGAACTCGGGGTTGTAACATCCTTTGTCCAAAGCGAGTGCAGTCAGTTTGGCAAAACGCTGGATGTAAGCAGAAATAACATTTTCTTCTTGCATTCGCGATTTCTAAATCTGCGAGAGCTGAGATGCCTCAATTTGTCCGGGAATGCAATGAGCCAAAGTCTGAATGGCTCTGAATTTAGCTATCTCACTAATCTTAAATATCTAGACTTCTCGTCAAATCGACTTGACCTGCTCTACTCCACAGCATTCCAAGAACTGGAAAACCTGGTCGTTTTGGATATTAGTTACAACAATCATTATTTTGAATCCGAGGGCTTGACTCACATGCTGAACTTCACGAGAAATCTGAAAAAACTGAAGAGGCTAATGATGAACCACAACAAGATCTCAACGTCCACTAACACAGAGCTAGAGAGTCAGTCTTTAGAGAGGCTGGAGTTCCGAGATAACCGCTTAGACCTGATGTGGAGAGACGGTGACACCAGATATGTCAATTACTTCAAGAAGCTGCTCAACCTGAAAGTCCTCGACATCTCTCAAAACAACCTGCACTTTATTCAAGAGAACGTGTTCAATGGTCTGCCAGAGAAGCTGTCTGAGCTCTACCTCAAAAACAACGATCTAAACTCCTTCAATTGGGGAAAACTACAGCTTTTACCATCTCTGCTGGTGTTGGACCTCAGCGGAAACAGCTTAACTCATGTCCCACGCATGCTGTCAGACTGTGCCAAATCTCTCAAGAAGCTCATTTTGCATAAAAACCAAATCGTAAAACTGACACCAGATTTCCTCAAGGATGCTGGCAATTTAACATATCTGGATCTTAGTTTTAATCTCATACGATACATTGAAATATCTAGCTTTCCAGATGATGTTGTAAATGAGATGGACATGCTGCTTCTGGACAACAACAAATTCATGTGCACATGCAATGCTACTTCCTTTGTCAAATGGCTCAACAGCACCAGGGTGACCATCCCCAGACTGGCCACAGATGTCACTTGTGCTGCCCCTGGTGCGCAAAGAGGAAACTCTGTCATCTCAGTTGATCTCCTGGCCTGTCAGCACAGCTACTTGTCAATCATCCTGTACACCCTTACAACTTCCCTGGTCCTAAGCTTCCTCATCCTTTTAATCTCCAGCCACCTCTTCTTGTGGGACGTCTGGTACATCTACCACTTCTTGTGGGCCAAGCTGAGGGGCTACCGTCGCCTCCACTCAGAGAGCGCCATCTACGACGCCTTTGTGATATATGACAAAGGAGATTCTGCGGTGTTAGAGTGGGTGACGAATGAAATGTGCGTGCACCTGGAGCAACAAGGAGACCGCCGACTGACGCTGTGTCTGGAGGAGCGGGACTGGATACCCGGGTGCCCCCTCATTGACAACCTCTCGCAGAGCATCCACAGGAGCAAGAGGACCGTGTTCATTCTCACCAGCAAATACATGAAAAGTGGCAACTTCAAGACCGCTTTCTACATGGCCCACCAAAGGCTAATGGATGAAAAAAATGACGTTATCATTCTGATCTTCTTGGAGAAAGTACGTTGCAATTCAAAGTACCTTAGACTGAGAAAGAGACTGTATAGACGGTCTGTCCTGGAGTGGCCGACAAACCCTCAAGCTCAGCCATACTTCTGGTTCAGCCTGAGAAGTGTATTAGCAACAGAAAGTCACAAGCAATACAATAACCTCTTCAAAGAGATACTGTAAATGGACCACAAACAGTTTTTTTTTTTCTCATGGTGTAAAACAACTGTATGGATTGCTCTGAATGCATTTCTGTAATGTTTGAATGCCATGTTTTAATATCCTTTTAAATGTAAGCAACAGAGTTTTGTTTTTTGTCATGAGTATGGTTGTCTGGTACTTTGCTATCTCGACAGAACTTGTTTTATTTTCAGTCTATCCAAGATGGTAGTAAAACCGTCAACATTTTATGAGAAAGGGAAGTGAAACAGATGTACTTCTTCAATTCACATGCTACTTCTGTAACAGGTCTTGCTGTGGGAACCAGTCATTTCATTGTTTATATATCTAACTATAGCCATGGGGGATTTATATGCATCTTGTGTACTAAAGATGAAGAATACAGAGTTAAAGCCGTTATGACTTGTGATGCCTTTTGTGGACTGACACACAAGAGCCCCTACAAATCAAGGATTATAAGGAATCAGTACATGCGCAACGGTGAGTTTTATTGATACACATTTCCTTGCACTTAGCTTAGCATAGACTGAGCATATGTCAAATTTTTTTTGGTTTTTATTTATCCACTAAAATAATCTTAGAAAAGTGATGTTTCTGTATCTTAATCTTTAACTTTGCATGAGGATAGTGTGCTCATGTGACTGAGTGAAGAACCTTATAGCTTTAGATCATTGGATGTACAATGAATGAGGTATCCGTTAGTTGTGATCAAGCTACATCAAATACATCATCTTTGTCTGTGTCATTATCCAAAATCGATGTTTCTGCTATCACTGAGTTGCCCTGTCATTGCAGGCAACTTACTCCGTGCAACAGCAGTCCATGATGTTGCCTTACAGTGATTCCATTAAGGTCCTCAAGGTGAGGTATTTAAATTAAAATAATAGTGAAAATGGTTTTAAGAAATAGAAATAATATCATATCCTGCAAGGAATTGGCAGATACTGTGAGCTGATTTCTTCAATCAGTATCAAGTTATCAGATGTTGGATTAGTGCTTTTGTATAACAAGCATTCGACTCCAAAAATTCTGAGGGTTCATGTACTTTTTTGCATTTTCCATAATGCAGAGCTCTTCAGTAAATACAGAATAAAAGTTATCTCACGAATGTGTGGAAGAATTTTCCTTTCATTTCCAAAAAGTAATGATCCATTCACTACCCAGCGATGGTCTGCCGGTGTAATTGTGATTTTAAATCCATGCTGTGCAGCCAAGCATTGTTCAAACTCATGGGATTTCATTTTGAATTTCAAATTAAGTTCCAAATGATGCCAAATGTGTCAGGCTGAATAGTGCTGAACTCTGAAAAATGTGCACAAAATGACTAAAAAGACATGTAGAATATTCCCAGGGGCGACACGGTGGTGCGGTGGTTAGCACTGTTACCTCATAGCAAGGAGGTCGCAGGTTTGATTTCCGGCCTCGGATCTTTCTATGTATCTTTCTAGTTTGCGTGCGCTCCCCGTGTCTGCGTGGGTTCTCTCCAGGTACTCTGGCTTCCTCCCACCTCCAAAAGCATGCTGAGGTTAATTGGCTACTCAAAATTACCCGTAGGTGTGAGTGTGAGTGGTTGTCTGTCCTTCATGTGGCCCTGCGGTGAGCTGGCGACTCGTCCAGGGTGAACCCCGCCGTTCGCCCGTTGTCAGCTGGCATCGGCTCCAGCACGACCGCGACCCGGAACCGTGCGCGTTACTTTAAGTACTGCTGCCACCTGCTGGACACAATTGGTACCATTCGGAGTCATTTGCAGTACTCAAAATGGTAAAACTTGCAATATACTTTATAAGCAACTTAATTTGACACATTTTGTCTCTCAATCCCAGACTATCACAAGCTGGATCCACGTGCTGCTGCTCTGTGTGTGTTGCCACTACGAAATCCAGCCTGCTGCATGTAAACCCGCATGGATGAGGCCACAGTTTCCCTGTCATGTCACAGCGTGCAACACGTCAAAGGTCATATTTGACTGTAAAGGGCGTCATCTGTATAGTGTGCCACATGGGATAACTAGTAATGCCACGGTACTCAACTTATCAGAAAATTACATTAAGAATATATCAGTTGATTCATTTTCCAATCTAATGAATCTGACTCTACTCAGTTTGAACTGGGCAAACAAGAACAAAAAACTGAATATTGCTCAGAACGCTTTCAAAAACCTGACAAAGCTGCGTGAGCTGCAGCTGAGTGGCATCTGTTTGACCAAAATACCTGGAAATCTCCCTCTCAGCTTGAAAATCCTTGAGCTAAACAAAAACAATATCATGTTTCTGGATAACAGCAGCCTTTCCGGACTAACAAACGTGACAAAACTATCCTTGTCCAAAAACTGCTACTACTGGAATCCCTGTTGGAAATCTGTTAAGATCGTGGATGATAGCTTTGCAGTGATGACCAAACTGAAGGATTTGGACTTGTCATTTAACAACTTAACCCAAGTTCCCAAAGGATTACCGCAGTCGTTGTCCATGTTAAAGCTGGGATCAAACCAAATACAGTACATATCTGAGAATGATTTTCATGGACTAAATCATTTAAAAAGCCTGAAAATACAAGGGAATTGTCCGAGGTGTCAAAATGCTCCGTATCCCTGTGTTCCTTGCCAAAACGGTTCTCTTGGAATCCATCCTAATGCATTTGATAGTCTGACACGGCTTGAGACACTGCACCTGGGAGGAAACTCACTCACTTACCTGAAGGCCTCTTTGTTTGAGAAGCTGGGCCACCTTAAACAACTGTTTCTCTCCTTTAACTTCTTAATCAAAGCAATTACTCAGGATGCTGAGTTTCTACAGGGCCTTCACAGGCTAGAAAGACTTGATCTCTCGTTCAACTTTGGTCTTAAGTCCTACCCTACAACATTACACATTTCTCAATATTTTGCAAATCTAAAATCACTTAGAACACTGCATTTGGAGGGTTTGGTCTTCCAGCAAATCACACCGGACACACTCAGACCCTTGTACGGGCTCAAAAACCTGACTGCACTCAATCTAGGGACTAACTTCATTATCCAGTCTAATTCCACCATATTCAAAAACTTGTCCCACCTGAAAATGATATACCTGGCAGAAAACCGGCTGTATCCCATTCCAGTGACAAATCCCCCACATCCAAGCACTGGATACAATCAGAGGTCGGAGATCTCGGTTTCAACATCCATAAACCCCCATCCAAAAGACTTTGTTTATGAGATATCACACAGCTTTGTCAAGAGAGAGTGCTTCGAATCGGGGCGAGTGCTAATCCTCAGCTCAAATAATCTGTTCTTCATTTCTCCAGAGCAGTTTGACGGCTATGGGAATATTTCATGTCTAAACCTCTCAGGAAATGGATTTTCAGCAGCACTCAATGGAACAGAATTCTCCTCACTGCCTAACCTGACGTACCTGGACCTGTCGTTTAATAAGATCGATCTGGCATACGACAATGCCTTTAAGGAACTAAAGAAACTACAAGTGCTAGATCTCAGCCACAATGCTCACTATTTTAAAGCCTATGGGGTGACGCATAATCTAAATTTTTCCCAAAATCTGCCGGCCCTCAGGGTACTGAATATGAGCTGCAACTCCATCGCCACATTAACAACCAAACAGATGTACAGCAAATCGTTAAAAGAACTCCAATTTCAACATAATAATCTAGGGACTCTTTGGAAAGAAAGGGATGGATCGTATATAATGCTTTTTACAAATCTTCCCAGTTTGACGATTTTAGATATATCTAGCAACGACATTTCAAAGATTCCAGATGAGGTCTATGAATTTTTGCCACATAACCTCACCACACTACGAATAAGTCATAACTCACTTACCGATTTTAAATGGGAATCACTTAAGTTTTTCCATCAACTTCAAATTTTAGATCTGAGCTTCAATTCCCTGTCTGACGTGGCAGGCATAAACACAGACGCCACCCACACCTTGACTTTCCTTGACCTGAGTCATAACCAGATCTTCCACTTGGGCGATGGGTTCCTAAAGGGGGCAAAAAGCCTCAAGACTCTTAGCCTGAGCCACAACAAACTGACCATCATCAATCAATCCACCTTCCAATCCGGGCCTAAGGATTCGATTCAGACGTTGTACTTGTGGGGTAATCCCTTTCAGTGTACGTGTGACGCTTTGGATTTCATTCTGTGGATTGAACGCAGTGATGTTGATATCCCTAGACTGACCACTAATGTGAGATGTGACACCCCAGCCAACAAGAAGGGCCAAGCACTGATAAACTTTGACTTCAACCAGTGTGTAAATGACAGTCTGGCGTTCTCGATCTACATTCTCACAAGCTCCTTCATTATTGTTTTCTTGTTTGCGGCAACCATTGCTCACGTATTTTACTGGGATGCTTCCTATGTCCTACACT
>CAAKHG010003472.1:6604-16722 GCA_901007715.1 Dactylopterus volitans
GTTCACTGACGCTCGTGTCACAGTGGTGACATATTCGCCGGCGTAAAAAAAAAAACACCTTTTTCTCCTAAAATATAGATAGATAGATAGATAGATAGATAGATAGATAGATAGATAGATAGATAGATAGATAGATAGATCGTAAAAAAAATATACTGCACAGAGCTAAATGGGTGATGCTGGGCATCCTTTGATGAGCGCAAGCCTATGTGTCGGAGCTCTGTTGCACATAGGCCAGGCCAGGTTTCATTTCACTATAGGGTGGGACAATAAACAGTAAATTTTAAAATCAATATCTGAGAGAGAGACCAACGTTACCACCAAATGTCCTGTTAAGCAATGAAAGTGCCGCGAACTGGGATTAAAAGTATCGGTGTGAAGCGTCGATTCCTACTTTTAAACTAGTTTTAAACGCTGAATAATTAAAGAATTCCTGCCTCATAAAGATTTTATCAATTTGCCTTTGATATTTCTCGGGTCTTTGTACTTACTTGACATCTCTGTGCACAAAAAGAAATGATCGGATGTCCATTTTTCCCTTTTTACTTACTTTACTGGCTGACAACAAGACAAACAGGAACACACATTCGCACGCACGCGCATGCACACACACAGTATTTAAGTTATAGGAGGGAAGTTGTCTCCATTCACTGAAATAAAAGGAACATATGTGATTTTGTTTCTTAAAAAGTTCAGAATGCTACCACACTTGCCAGAACATACTCAACAGTGTTCCCTGCGTTGATGAATTATGTCTTTCCAAGTTTTTAAAATTGAATCAAACAGCCTTGGACCTCCGACTCTTACAACTATATTTCCTTGGACCACTTGTGAAGGGCTCTAACTCCTGCCTACCACAGGAACTAAGGACTTGCGTTTTCGAAGAGGTTATGAGGTCTACCAATCAAGCTGCTCTCTCACTGACCTTTCAGTGATAGACAGCTGCTCTGTCAGGGCTCAGGGTTTTTACTGCAGTCCAGACAAACAATTTGATTAAATTGATCAGTCCGATCTATGCTCTCCTGTGGAAAAACCTTAAGCTCTCCCGATGAGGCACCCCTTAATAACTGCAAGTCAGTCAGCTGGTCCCAGCCATGTCCTTGGTGTCGTGCATGTTTCCAGGCCTCCCTCCAGAAACATGCTGCTTCTACACATCCCTCATCTGTGGTATGTCCCATTTTTTAATGTCTCACAGGTTTTAACCTCATCACCTTTGTGTCAAATTAAGCGGGTCCCCTGCAAGACCGTCTGTGCCTTGATATAGTAAACCACAACAGATACTGAAGAAAGAAGCAGGCAGCCTCTAGGCAGGCAGGCAGGCCAACTAACAACACAGGGAGAGTCTGAGGATTATGTAAAGTAATTCACCATGTGATGAGAGAGGAGCAGGCCACCACTGACAGCAGGTGTAGCAGGGATGTAGGTCGCACAGGGGGAGGCCTCTTTTGCATTTTTTCTTTCCCCTGGATGTCTTCTATTTTTGTGTTGTCTCCCTATTTTAGTTTTTCACTTAATCACTTATTCACTTGCGTCTTTCATCTCCGTGTGTCTCGCTCACACTTACATCTGCCTTTTTTTTTTTTTTTGTCTTCCTACAAATGACTGCGACTGCCTCAGACTGCTTTGGACATAGTGGGAATATAGAAAGAGAGAGAGAGAGATAAGGAGTGAGAAATACAGCCAGTGGGGACGTTTTACTGACTTCCCTGATTCTCTCAACCCTGAGCCAAAAGTTCGCAAGTGGTCAGTTTTCCTTCATTATTTGCAACACGTTGTCATCCGTCTTCTCTCGGTGCCTTCCAATCATTTTCACTTTCCTGTGTGTTGTAGCTTAACAGCAGAACAGATGGTGTCCTGCCCTGCTTCAGTCATTCAGAGTACTTTGTGTTTTCTCATCTTGTCAAGCATGGCCCAAGCCCGTGTAATGAGCTTGGGCCTTTTCAGGCTGTTTAGAGGACCCTAACCCGACTCAGAGCCACAGCCGCCACTGCAAGGTTACCCAAACCCACAGGGGAGCACAATGCTGCTTAGTGTCCACAACCCCTCAGCCTTTTCATAGGGAGAAGAAAGGCGGAATATAAATGAAGACTCTTGGCTTTCCAGGAGGACATAAGTAGAGAGGGGCGGACACAGTGTTTACTGAGCAGGCTTGTTTTCATCTCCCTAGCCTGCAGGTCACAGCTCAGTGCTCGTTAATTGGCTCAGATTGACAGACAGTGTTCCATCTCATAACAAAGAAAAACTCCAAACGTTTGTCCCCCACCTCCCTTTGCACAAAATCCCCCTTTCCCAATCTGAGAGTGGCAGCTCATGTAGCTAAGCTATTTACACAAGCCTGTGCTATAAAAAAATTAACATATGAAAATGGGTTGCTTTCCACATTTACCACCTCATTAGTTCTTTTGGTCAGGCACTTGTTGAGGTCTGCCCGTTCTTGTTTTGCGTAAGCAGGGAGATGTCTTTAATTATCTTTGCAGTAAGCATATCAGACCCAAAGCTATTAGACCATGCATAGTTCAATGAGGGGCTCTTTGATACTTGTTTAATATACATGACCCAGTGCAGACCAGGCCCAGGTCCCTCGTAGACCACCCAGTTTGCATTCTGAAATTAGTTCTGCTCTCATCCACTAAAAGGAATGAAGGTTCTCGATAATAATGGCATTGACCTTGGCAATTTTCTTATCTTATTTTCTCAAAATGAAGTGCTTTTGAGCATGCATGCCTCCCGTCTGTGTTATCAATGCTGCAGAAACAAGAACCTTTACCGGATATTTGGTCAACTCACACAAAGTAGGACTACTTGAATATAAGTGAAAGAGCTTCATTCAGTAAATGCTTTTCAGTTGTGACATATTTGGGCACCTGGTAGCAACACTTGAAACGCAGATACTAAGCAACTGTGCTACGTGATAGAATTTTCTAGGCAGAGGTTGTGGTGGGCTACGCCCGCCGGTCGACTGGGAGCAGCTGGACACCTATGTGTGCCGGCTGGGAGCAAAGCTGCGAGGCCTGTTCAGACATGGCAGACCACACTATGGTTTGAGGATCAAATGAACAGAATAAATTCTCCAAAAGAAAATAACACAGTTGGACACAGACTCTTCTGCACCTCCATCGATTTTATTCAACCCCTGCTCAAGAAAGAAGAGTGAGATGTCCTGTGGCTGTGGGACAAAAGAAACCTCCTGTTCTGCCCAAGGCTCCAGTCTGGAACATTAAGCAGAGACAGTTCCCATGCTGCCATGTGGGTGACCCACAGGCACTGCCTCCCCTGTGGGCTGACTGAGCTGGAATGGCAAGGACATTAAAGGTGGTGCAGAGGCAGAGCTGCAGATGATCATGACTGAAGCATTTCAGTGATGAGCCACCGTAATGAGAAAAAACTATCCCATCTTCAGTTGATCAAACTGTAGCATGGGAAGCTAATTTGCAGAAATATGTAAAGTATGCACATGCCATTGGTGTCCTGTTCCAATACGCCGTTCACACGGTTAAATACTTTGGTGCAGCACATTAATGCTGACCAACAAAACGCTAACTACCTCTTGTCTAATAAATGAATGGAAGGTGAGGGAGGGATGTAATTTTCTGCTTGTCTGCATGTGAGGGTGACTTATGCCCAACTCTCTTCCTTCCTCTCTCTTCTCTTATGTGTGCAAATGTGAGCACACGCATACACATTTTCTCATCCTCCCTCATGAGCTACTGATGGGTTTTCCCTCCAGGATGTTTTCACTGAAGTCTGAAAGGATGAAGCGACAAGAAAAGTTAGAGTGCAAAAGTTTGGCAAATATTTTAGCTGTTTCTGCATTCTCGTTTGAGCAGGTCATGATACCTTTGTCACGATATGATGACAGATAATGAAATTATTCACATTTTACTGCTTCAGTACCTGAAAAAAGCCAAATGCTGTTCGCATCCATAGTCTCCAGCAATGCTACATCAATGCAACTTCAGTAATGCAAAACCATGTTTCACACTGAATTGCCAGTCCACTGACATCCACTGCTATTCCTTCCTCATGTGCAAATAGACACTCATAAAAACAAAAATCAAATTAGAATACCTTTTGAAAGCCTCATTACCAATCACCCTTGTTGAGGTTACTGATCATCACAGACTAATGTCATGCGCATTTTGTGCTTGTTAAGGTGAGATGCACAAAACGTTTTGTGGCTTCTCTCTGTAAACCACCAGAATATCTCATGCAGAAATTCCTTGATTGTTATTTTGTGCGCTGGTAATTTAGGAAATGTGGAATGGAAGAGTGTGTCGTCATGTTCCAAACCAATAGTGTAAGCTGTCCAGTTTCCTGCTGAGAGAGTCAATTCAGTCGCCTTTTTTCTCCTTTCCTTATCAGGCCTCTCTGGACTGTGCTTCTCCTTCACCAGAACCTTGACAGAGAGCCGTTTTTCTCTCCACCACGATGTGTTTACCACCACCACCAGCCACTCACATTCTCCCCTAAATGATGGCCCCTCCACTGTCAGCACACACAGGAGTAAAATTAGAGTGCGAGGCAGAATAACATCGCCATTCCCTTTGAGCTCCAGGAAGGCAGGACAGGTTTGCAGGGCTGCAATCAAGTGAAATACGGAGCTTTTTGCTTTGTTTTGATCAGTGCAGGATATTAGAGGAAGGGGGGGATGCTGGCCAATCACCCACACTCGGGTTGTTGGGTTGTTGTTGTTGTTTTTTTTTCCTGTGAGGGAGAGAAAGGAGCATATGGAATGAGACTAGCACTTCAGTGAGATCCTGCTGCACACAGGCATGCTACACTGGCTTGCATAATAAAGCAGACATTATGGGGGCCTTGGTCCAGCACAAGTTGCAACATCAAGCACGTCCTGCCATCAGCTTTAATATCTGTAAAGAGATTATCTGAAAATGTGTTAATGCATGGAATATGATTTAATGTGTACTATGAATAATTCATTGCATCACTGTTGACACCATATGCCTGCCTCCTGTGCATATGTGGTCCAATGTGTGTGTACACACATCAGTTTATTCCATTAAAGCCGTGATTTGAATAAGGTGGAAAATTTGCACTTATATTAATTTATAATAAAGCAGAGGGCGTTGATCGATCATTCTGGACGCTAATAACTTGCTTTTTGTATTTCTATCCGAATGCTTTTTTACTCAACAAAATACGCGACCACAGAAGGTAGGATTGGACACTTGCTGTCACACGAGGGCAGCAGTGGGTGGTGAGGGTGTGTGTAGAGTCGTGCCGAATCGTCAAGGTACAGATGTCACACTTCAGTTCTTTAAGTCATACTAAGCATGTGTCTGAATGGGAGAGGAAAAAAGTCAGGCACACATGACAAAACCCACACTCCAATCCCAATGGTGGTTATGCGCCTGAATGCTGCTCAGCAACCGCCATTAGACGAAGGAAGAAGAAGAAAACGTAACAAAACACAGTCGGAAGACACGGCTACCTCTTTTAATTCAGCTGTGTGGGGAAATTTCGAGTTCCTGGTGGGCTACAACAGGGGTGGAGGGCAAGTGGTGGATCGGAGACGGTGCGCCGATGTTGTTCCGCAGTTGTGCCGTATCTCAGTGGAAACGTGTCAAACATGCTAATGCAGATTACACGGCATCACCCAGATGTGCCAATCAACAGAGCTCCACAAAGACATTAGAGGCTACTGGCATTTACATTTACACAGCTATGTTTCCATATGCTGTGCTAGAAGGCCACGGCTTCAAGTGTTTATTAAAACCGCTGGAGCCCGTTACAGTGTCCCATCCTGTACACACATAAACCAGTAGGTGGTCCCTGACATTTACGAGCATACACAAGCCATGACTGATTCATGTTACAGCATGTTAAGCTTTGAATGTTTGAACATAACCGACTGCAAGTGGAACAAATGGAACTCATACGGATGCACAAGTTCTGTTCATATTAATCCAGTTATTTCGTATTTTTTATTTATAATCTGAGGAATACTACCTTTTCAACATGACTTATGTGAGCGTGTATGACGTGTTCACCGTTTAACACGCTAGAGGCTGCACCAACCATCTCAGGGAGTTCTAAATGACACAAGGTGGAACAAACTAACTTGCACAACTATGTGCTCAAAGGAAGAGGAACCTAGAATGATGCATTTGGGACTTTATGTTGTTTTTTTCCCTGTTGTCCTGAGCCATGACTCTAAAACTGAGGTCCATGCTGAACCGTGACTTCGGTCTACTATTGGGTGTCACAAGACAGCAGCAAAATGGGACAGTGTATGTATAGGTCTAGGAAACATATTGTATGTAACCAGATTCCACAGGTGAAGCCGAGGATCTATCTGCTATCTAATAGATGAGACATGCAGACCACTAATTTATTTGCACTCTTTGATAATGTTATTGATATGATTTGGATTGAACTTGAATTGGACTTTTCAAAGGTAGCCAGTCTTTGAATAGAAGAAAATCAGGCTTTGCTATTAAAGCAATGAAACTTTGGAATAATTTACCCCGCTGAGTTGAAAATACAACACGATTTTACTGCTTTTAATAGAAGTGTTAAATTATGGCTGAAGGCGAAACAACACTGCTCTCACGCCCAATACAACTTCACAGACATATCTGTAATTTTGTAATTCATAAGTGTGCTGTATTTAAACCTGTACAATATTTATAACGATTGTTTTTTTTTTGTGGAGCCTCTTTTTTTCCTATTTCTCTTTTCTTTCCTTCTTTCTATTTCTAAATTTGAAAAGCCTCCGCTGGGCTGGGCAGATGTTGTAAATTAGCATTTGGATGTAAACACTACACACACTGCATCTGATGCTTGGGCATGACTGTATGTTGCAGCATCAATGTTACTGTTACATTCTCATGAAATCGTTAAATAGTTATGCAAGTAAATACTTTCTACATTGTTTAGGTAGTTTAATTAGTCTTATGGAGAGCAGAGTTTGGTGAGCAGGTGCAGAATATGGAGATCTGAGGTGTCTGCCGCATGGCAAGGAGACGGCAAACTGTTTTTAATTAAGAACTTAAAATTCACGTCAGTCTTACTGATTAACAAGGCTCAGCGGGTGGACATGCTCCTCCACCAGCAACATCTCTAAATGCACAATAGAGTGAAGATTGTAGAGGTTATTTTTACACTGCAGCTCTAACATATTAGGTAGTTGGTTAATTAAAAACACCTCAAGACTGACAGAAGACGGGCTAATCATCAGTCTTCCTTTCAGTCATCATATGAGCCGATCTGCAGTGGGAGTCGGTTGGAGGCTGCTGCACAAGCAACGTCCCAGCCAGCAGAGAGCACATGCTCAATTTACGCTGGCCCACCTCTGACCAAACGGCGTTAAAAGCGATCCAATGTTAAGCGATCAAATGAGAAATGTGCATGCTGATAAAATGTCATCGGGGGAGTGATGATAATTCTGTGTGTTATGGAAAACACTGGGCTATTTGCGTTGCTGTGACAAACAAAGGGAGGCGAATGCAGAAAGAGACGGCAAAAACATAAAAAGGCAAACAAAAGTAAGCCGCTTTTAACAAGGTACAACTGAGCATAACTGGTGCACAAAATACCATCTCAGGAGGTTTCTCCTCCTCACACATCCAATGCACAACCTTTATCAAAAATCACTATGCAACACTGAATTTGTAAGATAAAAACTGCATTTTTATAATGGCAGTAGCTATGTGACCATCTTTAATGTATAAATATTACAAAAACACATGTGACTATTGGACTTTTTTTTTCCCTACTGACTCCATTAATTGGGCTGAACGCGGCTATTTTCATTCACCAAGTGTGGTCAGTCCGTCTTTTTTGTTTCTGCATGAGTTTCCTGCGTCACTATGCATTAGTCACTAAATGACAGTTTAGAAAGTGCAGTATACACGTTGCGTTCATCTTGCAAAGGTCGTTATTTAGTCATTAAAATTTTAAAAAGTGCTTGAAACTGCTGAAATTTTGCAACATCACCGAGTGCTTGCACGCTGTAGACTGACCGGGTGCTACACCGGCCGAGGAGGTTCCGCCTGTTTCATTTTGTCAATGTCAGGTTGGTCACCAATTTTGGCAAATTGATGTCAGAATCATCTGCTTTGCGATTCACTGAAGCATCAAGAAATGTCCTCATCACTAATTTTCACACAAAAGAAAGGACGTAATCAGGCTCACCTAGCTGACGACCTCCTATATTTTTGTATGCAGCTCCCACTTTAGGGCACAGAGGGCACTTTAAACACGCATCAGCGCGTTAGTACATAATCTATTTACATGAGACAAAAAAAGAGCAAGAGGTTACTGTTTGCAGGTCAAACGTAATGTACATCCCTCGCCAGTGAAACCTGAGTTGTTTTATAGCCTCAGAATATGATTTCTAATCTGTGACTGATGTTTACCTGAACAGCTCCGGTGTTTCTTACCCCATCTGTCCTCTTTCCAGCAATGACGCATCATTCCTAATAACAATAATATTATTTTCTGATGATGCTGTTATTTCTCCCCCCGGGGCACTTCCATGCCTTAGAAGTAAAAGATGAGAAAATAAGCATGAGATTGTTGTTGCTTCATCCTTCCTGCTTTTTGATCCATCCCTGGGAGATATTGGTCTATCAGGGACTGGAAGCCTCATTCCTAATTGTTGCATCGGATTAAATCAGTTTTGTGTTGGAAAATATAAGGTAATGGATGATGCAAGAACTTAGTGACTGGAAGTGCACTGGTTCAGGTTGCTAGCCAAGAAAAAGGTAGTATTTCCAACTGAGCCTGTCGATGTGGGCATCTCCGCAACCCCGACCATGTTCCTACCTGCAATTACAACCAAGCAACCTGCATTTCGTTCCGTGATTAAATGTGACCTTGACCACAAACTAGTCACTGTTAACATACAGGACACTACAGATACTTTTTAATTGTACACATTGTCTTCTATCACAGCTAAGCAGTTGTATTTGTTTACATCGTCACCGGACTGCCTGGGGAGAGCAGTTATTTTTATGGTGTGCTTTGTTTGGCTGATTGTTGTTGCAAAGGGGGAAGCGGCAAGGTTTGCTCGGGGAGTGAGGAAGAAGGAGTAGTGTGACTACAGCGATAACATGGAGGATAGAGGGGGAGAGGATGAGGGAGAGAAGGATGTGTGTGGGGGAGTAGGGGACAGGGGAGGGGGTGTTTCTCAGGCTGCCTTACAGGGACGGCAGTCTATAATTAATTTTGCATGCATCTCTCTCCCTTCTCTGATTTGTTTTGTTCAGTTTTTTTTTTTTTTCAAATAGAACTCTTAAAGAAAGCACTGAATTTCCAGGCATGAGAGACTCTTTAAGGACAATCTGTATCATGGCGGAGGTGAATGTGAGGCCGCAAGTATGAAGTTGCTCTTGAATTCTGGACCGGTTTGAGGAACCACTTCATTGAGCAGAGAGTTATTTTATTGTGAGAATAAAAAATTAGCAGACTTTGAGAAAAGAAAAAGAAGAAAAAGAGAGCGCCTTCACTCCACGAATCACGTGCCGAAATCAGTGACATGTGCAATCAAGGACGACTCTCGACAATCAAGACTAACATGTCTGTGTCGGTGTGCTTCACATTGCAGACGTCTCCGAGATCAGCGAGACTGGCACCAGCAATGGAGGTGAGTGAATCCGTCTCCGCCTTTGAATGATCTCCGTTGGTGCATCGCTGCTGCCGTCTACTGCCACATCCCTCTGTCTCTCTCTATTTCTGGTTTTAATGCTGCTGATATTTCTGTCAACATGCCCACCAATAATCATGAAATGTCAAAGAACATATTAGCATTCTGACCATATGTTGGTTGCTCTTCAGTTCGGTGGAAGGCAGCTGCAGCCAGGGATCCTTGTAGATACTAATAAACCCACATCCAGTCTAATCCTGACATAAGAAGCAACAATTTGTAGCTATAAACAGTCTGGAGTTATCTCGGCGTTTGCAGGCTGGAGTAATTGTTTAGGTAAAGTGATGCATCGTTGCGCAGGAGGAGGGGCTGCACATTGCCACTGCCCTTTATTTTTGTTCTTCATTTCCCTCTTTAGTCCCCTCTTTTCTTTCCTTTTGTGCAGAGGGGAAGAAAGATCATGTCGAGAGCTCCGAAGAACCCGAATCACTTGTAACTGACAGCATTCAGT